>BJBW01010005.1:0-45447 GCA_004320125.1 Scolopax mira
GGGCAAATAACAAAAATTGTCTGACCTTGGTTGTTATAGCAATAAGTATAAGCACAGGCCTCTCTGCACACCATTCCTTGGCACTGAGCACAAACATTGGCCTTATCATCCTGAGAACGAGCAGTTTGCTCCATAATATGCTGTTAATTTCAGAGAGTTAGAGGAGGCCTAACTAAAATGTAAAATTACAGAACACAAAAATGTTTCAGTTTTACCTCAAACCGGGACACTTTGGGACGTAAAGAAATGCTGCCTTTTAGTTGTATTAATACTGGCATGGAGCAAGGTAAATAGGTACAATAGGGAGCTTATTTTCAGAGCTTTCTTCTGTCTAGATAACCCCTCGTTTACTGTTTCACTTCTTTTTTTTCTTTTAGTCAATTTGTTGCCAACTGCTCAAAATGAGAAGTCCAACAATCTGAACAGTAGTTCCCCAAAGGAGGAGCGCAATCAGTTTCCCATTTTTTTTGGTAAGTTTTTGCAGTTCTCAGCTCTCGATCTTTTCTATGCACTCTGGATTGCTATTCCATTTCCACCCATTTTACGACATATCTGAGACTAAAGAGTGGGCTTATATCTGTCAAATGTGAAAAGCAGAGAAAATCAACACAAAGAAATATATTGCTATTTATAGATCTTCAGTAAATAGCAGAAAGTGGTAGACTGACCACATCTTGTATTCTTCTGACAGTGTGTGCTTCCTGGTGGTCTGATAAATACAAAAATATAAGGATTAAAGGCAGTAATGTCGAGTTCTTTTAGTCAAAATTAATATTTTTGTGGGGGTCTAATTAGCAGCTGATTTAAATCTCCTTGTACCTGTTATATATATATATATATATATTTGGATTTTGGAATATGGCACAATATATTTCTCATAATACTTTTCTTTTATTTCCACTGAGGCTGTATTAAACTCAGTTCTTGGTCTGAGTATAATCAAAGTGAGTGTGAATTAATTTTTTTGTCTGCTTCAAGGCATTTCTGCATTATGTATTATAATGCAAATGAGAATCTGGACCTTTGCTGTAGAGGGCTAGATTTTAACAGTTTCTACAGCTGGAGGCTGTCCGCTATAGATTGCTGGTACTTGCTCACACTGTAAAGGGTGATTGAATTTGAGGCATGTCATTTTTATGATCCACAGTTATGCAAGAGGAAACAAGAAACAGTTGGAAAAAGCCTGAGCATTCTTACCGAGCATTTCTGTTGTTTTTTTGCATTTACACTTACTTATACTTTTGGGGACTGAGAGATGACTTATGAATTCATTAAGGCTTTTATGTTTGATATCATCTGTAAGAATGTAGGATAACATTCCTTGTACTCTTTGCTTAGAATGATATGTCTAATAAAGCTTGAATTTGTGTTGTATTCTATTCTTTTTGCCTGCACTGTGATCCACATGCACTGTTGAGGTAAGTTTCTGTGATAGCTACATTGGTTTTTTACCACACACAAAGCATCAATGCACTCTGTTATTAAAATGATTGAGTATGAAACAGTAAAACTTTTGGCAACTTATTTCACTGAAAAATATTTGAATTATTTAAGGCCTGGTAGTAAGTCTAGGGACATATGGGCATACATGTTTCCTAAAGTTTTTACTCATAAAAATCCCCAAAAGAGCTCAGCTGTACAAGCAAAGGGACATGATTCACGATGTTTTCTCAGAGGAAACTGAAGGATTCTTGGTTGTCTCAGCAATCGTGAACTTTCTGGTAGAGCAGATTTTGGGAGAGAGGGGTGGTGGGGGTAAGAGAAAGAGAAGACTCAAAAGTTGGTAGAAGAAAGCTTGACCCATAGAGCCACCTGCTGCCATTCTGTTTGTATGTTTCGGGCTGCTGGGATGGGCTAAAATCTTCCTTTGTGCAATCCCACTAATGGGGGGAGGAAAAAATCCAGCTGATTTCTCCACAGATATATGAAGAGTATAGCTTCCATTCTTGCTGTCAGTAAAGGCAGAGGTGTAAACTGAAGTTGCCAGATAGAGCCATCTTACACAAACGTGCACTGTGACTGTGAATCTGGCTGTGCACATATGAGGTCAGGATGGAGCGGCTGATACTTCTCTAGAACAAGGAAAGTAGCTGATCTGCCACTGCAACGTCTATTTTTGCATGTATATTGGTATGGCTATGTATCTTCATTGGTTTTTAAAATACATGACCACCACCAAAGAACAACTTTTCAAGGAATTGTCTCTTACGGAATACCTTACCTCACAATTGAAATGCTATTTCATCTTGATTTCAAGAAAAAAAATACATATTATTGATGATATGTATAACTCTGCAATGATATCAGATTAATAGATTTCCAACAAAGTTCCTGATCTTCAGAAAATTAAACTCTTCTATTGGCAAATAGAAGATAACAAACCTTTTTATGCATATAAACATGAGACTTCTAACACTATCTCAACAATGAACTTTCTGCAGAGCGTGAAGATCATTCTTGTCTTACTGTGCTGCAAGATCTAAAATAACTTTTATTCTGGGAAAGTTAAGAGATAGTGAAGGCAAGAATCAAGCCTTTCATTTTTAGATTATATGAAGTGATCTATGTTAGGGAATTATAAGTACTATACTCTACATTCACTAAGTGGGGTGTAGGATCAAAAGTCAGTTTTCAACTCGGCAAGTATGGAATGACACACAGAAAGAGTTCCTGTTATTAGTTCTCAAAGTCAGGGCCATATCTTTTGCTGATTATAAATTGACACAGTTCTGTTCACTGTAATGGATCTGCACCAATTTATACCTATAAAGTACTGTCAAGTGCAGATGACTCATTATTTTTGTAATAGCTTGTCTACGTGAAGATTCTTTTATTTTCTCTTTGCTGCAACCAGAAATGAGATACTAAAGTCTGCATATATCAAAAATCTGGCAATATATCTGAAGCTTCATCGACGTCACTCACCGGTGTCTAGCAGAAGAGAATGCAGGAAACATTTTTCTCATCCAGCTCACCAAGATAATTTCAAACTTCTTTTGTACTGTGATCAATTGTGTGTTCATTGTCACACAACACAAGATAAGCTTGAGGGAATAATGGTTATTGTTGCAATACAGGATTGTTTAGGTAGCAGTGAAGAGTAAGATGCAATTGTCTTTTTATAGGTAAGAATGAGAGCCTTTTTAATCTACTCTTTGTTCCATATAATTAGTTTACATATTTTTTCAGAAACTAAATATCAAATTTGGAGTTTTTGGTCTTACTTTCTCATCAAAACAAAATCAGTCCAAACATCTGCATCATCAAGAAAGTGTAGTAACAGAAAGATAAGATAACAGGAAGACCTATGCTGCATTTTGTTGTTGTAACAAAGCCTGAAACACATTTGAGAGGCTCCTGCAAAACAAGCGGCCAGAGTTCCAGTTCCCAAACCCCACTGGAGATGGGTTCCAAGTTCTAATTTCCTTCAAAAGTTCTTGAAGGAATTGCCATGTTTCTGAGGAACAGGAATTTCTATTTCATTGTATCAGCATTTTCCAGAAGAAAATTTTATACTTGGAAATGTTTGACAAGCTCAGGTTTGAAGCTTTCATTAGTCCTTTGCCTGTATGAGCCGTAATTTTTTTTTCCCATACCTGTTTGTGACTTGAATTATGTTGCATATATTTAGCAAATAATATTCATAGCAAATCCAAGTTTAAGAGCTTGCTATTGGATATTAAAAACCTGTTTAAATCAAATATTTTGGAGAAATAGAATAGCGTGAAGATGGAGTCTTAAGGCCTGTTGCTGTAAAAGTAAATAAGCAACTGATTTCTGTAGAAATTGCATCAAAGGCCATAGGATGGGCCATGTAGTTGCATGTATTAAAAACCGTTAGAAAATATTTAATGACATTTATTAATTTTTGGATTGATGTGATCTACTTGATGTTAATGTGTTTTAAGTTACATAATGTAATGAATATTCCTACTTGCACTGTGAAAAAAAATTGCTAAAATGTAATCTAAATTGGGGGAAAAGGTAGAGTTGGAAACACCATTTCTATCTCAAATAGTCTCTCAATAAAGTTGATATCTGTAATTCATAGACCTGTAATGACTAAATTAGGGGAAAATAATTGTGATAGTGGGAAATATATTACTATATTTTCTACTGTTTTCATCATGTACATTTTCCTTTCTGGTATAGTTTTGTGGGTTGTGGGATTTGCTTTTTTCTTTTTTTTTTTTTTTTTTCCTTCATAGAAAAAGCAGGAGAAAAAACATTTCAACAACTCAGAAAAATGAGGCTGTAAAACCAAAGCGGTTGAGAGAAAAACTCTTGAAGAAGCATAATATCTAAACTTACTGTAACATCATATACAGCTTAAGTACAGTGTCAGAAGCTGGGGCTGAATGGAGAAAACTTACCTGGATCTAATGCTCCCAGTGACTGTGTTGACACTCTGGCTCACAGGCTGTGAGATTGCTCTGCCAATATGGATGTTGGGGTGGGCATGACCAGTACAGATTTTATGTTTACAGTATCTTAAAGTTAACAGGTCTTTTAGTGATCAGTGTATTAAAATCAATTCATAATTTTATCAGTCTCAGCATACAGGAAATTGTGATGTCACTTTATTGTAATATACTGGTTTGTTGTGAAAAAAAAAGGTGGCTGTTATACGGCAAAATCAAGAGGTTTCCTTCATAGGCTGGTTGCTTCTGTGAGTGCAAAGAATATGCAGATATTTTAAAGATGAACAGGAATTGTGTTTGGTATCTGGGGCATTTATCTACCAATGATCTAGACAAACAACATAATTTTTAGGAAGAGTTCAAGTGGGATTCTGAATAGCATTTGGATGCCACTCTGCAAGTTGTATTATACATACATAGGTAGTCCTTTTTCAGCAGTTACCACATCACCAGCTCCACGGCTCCCCTAAAGCTTACAGTCATTCTGATAACTCCATCATGAGAGGGCTCTGGAGCCTCTCTGAAAAATTCTACATACTGGATAAGTAATTTCCATTACGAAGTGTATATTTAAATGCTGTTATATAATTAACAAACCTATGCTGTTTGGCCCTTTCATCACTGGCAAGTCTTTCCACTTTATCTGAAATAATCAGGTTAAAGTAGGTAAGCTTTTATTTTAATGTTGCTGAACATATGCTTTGAAAACTAACACCTTCTCCAGCTAGAGTGAGATGAAAATAGCTCTAGGCACGGGAGTTCTCAGTTAGAGCAGTATCAAAAGCATTGCGTTAGTCAATTTAACTACCATCTTCATTATAAATAAAGCTGTAGATTTAATATAAATTTTATCACATTGTGAGCTCATACTCTGGATCCAGAGTGAACCTTACTCTTACAGTAATGCCACAGTTATGAAAACAAATTAAGTAGTGCTTATTTTATAATCTGAAACTAACTTAATCTATCTTGGAAAAAACAACTCTTGACTCAGTTTTTGCATTTCAGGATTCTTTTTGAATAGTATGATGCTAACACAGCTTTGAACATATTATTAATTTAATTTTGCTGTCTTAGCTTTCCGTAAGTCATCATTCTGGGTTTTTTCACAGCAATTTTTTATACTTTTTCACCTTGACAGCTTTGCAGATGAACATTTTTCAGCAGGTGCAATATGTGTAAGATAAGTAAGATCTATCATGTTCATTTTGGGCATTTTCTTCTCAGCCTCTTCAATTGCCCGAGTTAATTCATAACTTCTTGCTTTCAGCAACTCATTTGCTTCCTGTTTATGTGACAACAGGATGTCTTCAGCTCTGTTGTAACCCAAATTATCCCCTAAAAATCTTATTTTACTGTGTAACTTCCAGAAACTACCTGCCTAGCTTCATGTTTCCATTTGTGCATTCAGATGTTAGCGATCTCAATTTGAACCTTTTGAAGGAGAAGGGTGCTCCTTTGGGTCCCTCAGAACTGATGATAAAATGGCTTCCAATCAGTTTCTTGTGTCCTCTGCAGCAATTGTGTTAGTTCTGATTTTGTATGAGTCGCTCCAGGGTGATAGATGATGGAGTTTCTCCAGGGTTGGCAATTCTGGCATGGATTTGCTTCTTGAACTTGCTCCAGAGTCCAGGTACTTCGGACACCTCAGGTTCATCTTCCAGTGTTTCAGTTCTCAAAATCTCACTTGCAGCAACACTGAAGAAACAAACCATCAACCTACTTCTTGGAATGGTAAAAACCTAACAGCAGCACTAAAGCACCAGCATCTCAGTCACTTTGTGCACTTATTCTTCACATCTGATCCTTTGTTATTCTGCAATTTAAAAGCTGTTTCTTAACAGCTGCTCTGTGTTTTTCAATTCACCAACTTCTGTTACTTAGGTCAAGCTTTATGTATTCATATGCCAAACCCTATATTAAGGTATTGAATCGTACATTGGAAAAGTTGGGTACTTTACCTTCTGTTTGATTTCAGAATGTCTAGCAGTACTTAGGAAAATTCACTTAATTAATTACAAATATATAAATATTTGTAAGTTTTAAAATTTGTATAAATTTAATTTATTTAATTTTACATTCTACAAATACTGTACTCGAAACTTCTCTAATTGAATACTATCTCCTATCACAGAAATGGCAATTTTATGATTAAATATATAGGAAACAGAACTTGCTTTTAGGTAAGCTTTTGCTGGCTTAGATTATAAAAAGATAGATGTTTATGTAAAGCATTCTGGATTTTCACGAGGGCAAAATGAATTTGCCACTAAATTTCATATAAATGTTATATAAATTCTGAGCTTCAAATCTTATATATAACATCAATGTAACGGAAAACTTGTAAACTGCAGTGTTGTCTCTAATCTTGTTTTTCTTGGTCTTTCTAGAACCACCCCCTATCCCTTCTTTCTGCATGACCCCTATGGACAGAGGACTTTGCAGAGCCAAAGAGTTGAGATTTTTCTACAACTACTCCACTGGAAGATGTCACCCGTTTAGTTACAGTGGTTGCGGTGGGAATGAAAATAATTTTACCTCCAGGAAGTCATGTTTGAGGATCTGCAAGAAAGGTATGGGAAGTGATACAGTCACAGATTATCATCAGAGGTAAATATTATGCTGACTGAGAAACTTGCTACTTTTGGTAGTCAGTATTGTCCTGATAAAATGCAATAGTTGAAAGTCTTAAAAAACATGAAAATGGAAATCAGAAGAGAGGCAGAGCTAGAGACAGAAAAATGGACAGTAAAATACAGTGTTCAAGAACAGAACTAAGGCAACTTGGCATTGGCCAGTCATATGGATACTTTAGGTAAGACCATGTTTTTTGTTCTTTTCTTTGACTATTTCTTGAAAACAAGACTTGTCTCTTATTTCTGATAATCTTGGATGTTTTAGTCATACAGCATCTAATCTTACTTTCTCCATTTTATCTTTAGGATTCAATAAAAAAAAAGGTGAGAAAAGATTAATAAAAATCAAGAAGAAAAGAAAGAAACAGCCAGTAAAGGCTCTGGGCGAGGAAATCATCCCTGAAAAAATACAGCTTTGATTTTTATGGAAATGTGAAGTAAACTTCTACTCACCTGTGAATGAAAACCTTTAGTGTACACTCTTTAAATATATTTACTGTACTGATTATTTTGATTACATATTATTAAGCTGCTTATATTTTTATTATGTATTCCTCGTTCATGTTAATAAACATTACCTTTCACTTTGATAAAAGTTGTTAAATTGTAGTGTGATTGTATGTTATTGTCAGAGCTGAAACAGGACAGAACAGGCTCTGTGTGTGTCCTTGTAATGATTAAAAAGTAGACAAGATTCAAATTTACTTTACCCCATTATTCTTTTTTGAAATCTATTTTTGTGCTAAAGAAAGCATAATGCTTGTCAAACACTAATCACTTGTCAAGCATGATTGTTTCCATCATAGATTAAAAGATAGGTCTATTGGTATAAAGAGGAAAAAGACACTGGATTTGTTTTAATCAGTTATTTTAGGTTATGCAAGCTAAATTTAACTCCATCAAAGTGCATATAATGACACTATTGTAAAATGAATGTGAAATCAGGATTAACCCACCAAAAAACATTAAAAGAGTGTTGTAAATATATGAAGTAATTTGACGGATATTTGTGAATACTTAAAAATATATTTAATTTTTATCCTTGCTACTGGACTAGACTCATGGCTAGTGAGTTACAATTTCCAGAAATATTGGAAGTATTAAATTTTTACCAAAAAATTTTTACCAAAAAAAGAATTCCTTTCATAGAAATAAGTTCCTTTAGAAATAGCACTATACTTACTCTTCAGTTGACTTCAAGGGGTTTTTTGCTTGGGTTTTCATGGTGGTTTTTCAAGACTGACATGGAGCAGTGCAAGAGTTCCTGCCGCTCTCCAAGGCACCTCTCTGTTCTTGGGTAAATATTACATAATAGTAATTTTTTTTAAAGGTAAAAAAAAAAAATTGATTTTCCATTAAGTTTTTCAGAAGTACCTTGCTGCCTGTGAAACAAAAGATAGCAAAATATATTTGAAAGTCTTCCCTGTCTTCTTTGATGTTATGAATCTTTTTTGTTATGTATCACATGGTTTCTCTTTATGGCTAAAAATATTGAGGACAGTTGTTACTGTTTGTGAGAGGTGGTATGGAAATAAGTAGCTGAAATATATTTGAGGGGCTCACACTACAGCAAGGACAAGGACAGCAATGACAGAATAATAAGTTATTATTGGACTATCTAACTATAAGTTATTATTGGATTAATCTTGGACTAAGCTACCTTTGCCTGTGCACCATGAATCACATGTGTGATTTCAGAAATCTTAAGTTTTATATGCCTGATGAACTTCGGACTAACCCCTCAAAGAGGGAAAGCTTTACTGCTGAGAATGAAAGCATTTATACATTTGAAGTATCTGAATGAGGGGGTAAGTAAAAGTCACAGATTTTTATACAGAAATTCTACTCAAATCTCTGTTCTGGTGCCTAAGTCCTTTCATGACTTTTAATCTAGGATCTATTAAATCTGATTTGAAAAATGCTCGTGAAACTGAAACGCACAACAGAATATTTGAGCAACCTGGTCTAGTGGGAGGTGTCCCTGCCCATGGCAGGGGAGCTGGAACTCAATGATCTTTAAGGTCCCTTCCAACTCTAACCATTCTATGATTTATGTAGAGTCTTGTCATCTAAAATATATACACCCTGCAGATTTACAATGCAATAACTGTATGAATCAGACAAGCGCATTTCTGACAGGAAACCTATAAACTCCAACTTTCTGCTGAAAATTAGTAATGTCAGTTTTCTACACAGAAGTAATTTGGTGTGTAGTTACCTGCCAGTTTCAGTTCCAGTTTGGTATTTTTGCATTCTAGTTCATTGTTTGTATTGACCTTACTCTCCGGGTATGGTCTGTACTCCGCGTACAAGGCATTAAGTCTAAATGTGAGCTGTGCTGCACAGGAGCAGAGCAGTAGGTCAAATGCTTGGACCAGCTGGAATTTGTCATTGCAGACAAGTGGAGAGCCCGTGGTTTAAGCTGTTCCCAGGCTGCCCAGGGAGGTTGTGGAGTCCCCTTCTTTGGAGATTTTCAAGACCCGCCTGGATGCAGTCCTGAGTGACATGCTCTAGCTCTGGGCAATCCTGCTTCGGCAGGGGAGTTGGACTAGATGATCTCTATGGTCCCTTCCAACTCTAAAAATTCAGTGAAATTCAGGCCTTTCCACTTGTAGTACAGCAACTGCCTTAGAACAGTATCGTACCTGGCCTCCGAAAGCAGGAGTTGGCAATGGGCTGAACACCCCACTAATGCAACAATTACCCTGCTTCTACATCTACACTGGCTTGTGTCTGCCTGGCTGGGAATGCAGGTGAGTGCACAGGCGTCTCCACCTTTTCTTGTATAAACTTTATGGTGAAGGCAGTAAAAATATCTGATATTCCATTCTTAGCCATAATAATTTCCAATGGATTGCTAGCATTAAAAGTTATGTCATTGCCTGATTGTGTGATATGCCTCAGAATGGAGAAAGAGCTGAGGTAGGATCATAGAATTGTCTAGGTTGGAAGGGACCTTTCAGATCATCTAGTCCTACCTTCTCTAAACCACATCACTAAGCACTATGTCTACCCGTCTTTTAAATACCTCCAGGGATGTTACCTCAACCACTTCCCTGGGCAGCCCATTCCAACGCTTAGTAACCCTTTTGATGTAAAAAATTTTTCCTAATATCCAATCTAAACCTCCCCTGGTGCAACTTAAGGCCATTTCCTCTTGTCCTATTGCCTGTGACTTGGGAGAAGAGACTGACCCGCGCGTTTCTACAACCTCCTTTCAAAGTAGTTGTAGAGAGCAATAAGGCCTTCCCTCAGCCTCCTTTTCTCCAGGCTGAACAACCCCAGCTCCCTCAGCCTCTCCTGATAGGAGTGGTGCTCCAGACCCCTCACCAGCTTTGTTGCCCTTCTCTGGACCCACTCCAGCACCTCAGGTACGTGCAATATGTGCAACTTGGCTTCTCCAGTAGCTCAGTGACTCAGTAAGGACATTCCAAGTCTGTGGTTTCATATTAAAGCAAAAAAGAAATTGTCAAGTGCTGGGTAAGGAATCTGTTTGCAACAGCAACCTGCTGTCACTGACAGAGAGGCAGTACTAGCCTATACTATCCTGTTAACATCCTTTTACAAAGAAATGTGGTATTCTGAGCACGATTCTGAGGTACGTATTACATTACTTGGATACTTATTTGACCATGATTCGTGTTAAACAAAAGCATCTCCTAAAGCCTTCATGTAAAAGAGAATGAAGCTACCTCTTTAGTAGCAGGAGGGCCATGTTCAGATAACTCCAGGTTTTTTATCAATCTGCATTATTGGTAGCAGTGCTTTTTTAAGGAGAGATTTTGCTCAGTATCAGGCCCAAATAAAGGTGATGAGGGCAGAGTTATTCCCGAGGCTGTATCCTCTGCCCAGCTGTAACTGCAGCTGTAAACCTGGTGGTGTCTTCAGTTGTGACAGTATTTTGATCAGAACTTTGCAGGGATTGGGAGGAAGGGGAAGGTTCCATAGTGTTTCTTATCACCCAAGGTGTTTCTTAAAGCAGTCCCACTAGGAATAATAACAAGGATTTGTAAACTCTAAGTTTTGTTAGATCGTAAGCTAGAATGATGAATATTCTAAAAGAGAATATTCTAAATGAGACAACAGATATATAAGATAGATAGGAAATAAATAAATGCATTTGTACACAGGTTGCCTTGTCATCCCTGTGTCATTTCATGGCATTATCTCTCCATCAGGCTCTCTCTTGGTCCAGTGACTTGTCCCTGGTTGCCTGGATTCAACACCAACAAAATCCACTCTGGAAGTCTAGGAAAAATTGTCCTCTCTGTCCCTGGAGAAACCTGGCTGTGTGGCTGCTCCCCGTTCTTCTAAGTTACCTGCTTGCTGAGCTCTGCAAACTAACGGGGTCTCCTCATGGATTGTGCCCAGTTTCTCCCCAGGACTGTGCAGTCTTCTCTTCTTCCAGCACTGCTGTAGCTAGCACAGGACTAACAGGTACTCCCCCATACTCCCCCACCCCCTACTTACATTATACTAAAGAAACTTCTAATGCATTCCTTTTGTCATAACACACTTGTGATTAAACAAGTGATCCATTGATAGACCTCTCATGCCATTGTTGAGACAGAAAAACACTTTACAGTTAGAGCATCTCAACAGTACCTCTATTTCAGCTCACTAAGAAAACATTACAAAGTGATTCATCTTTTAGGCTCATGACGTAGTGCAATGAGAATTAAGACTGGAAATATTATAGACTGTATAAAACCTGATCTGATTATAATCAGAAATTCAAATTCAAATCTCTGAGAGTGCATGCTCTTCTTGGTGTGTGTACTACATTTGGCCACCATACTAGTTATCCAGCTGTCTTCCTGTCTTCTTTTCATATTGCTCTGCTTAACTTAACTAAACTTAACTAAACTTAAGTTAGTTTTTTCCCCTAGAAAGTCCGAACTGCAGTGTGATTTGATCAACTCCATGAGTAGTTTCCTTTGTGCCCTTCTCCTTCATTCACTTCTTTTCATTCCTGTATCTTCAGTATCTGCAGAACGAGCAAATGCAAGAGTAGGAAAAAAGATCTGTGCACTTCTCAATGATAACTAAAGTCTGAACATAGAAGGGGGAATAGTTGAGCCACCACACCACACAACAAAATGGTAGAGAATGTGAAGAAGTGAGAGAAAAAAAAAATCTATGCTATGGTGCTACAATGATTGTACATTTCCAATTGGCTAGAGTCCTTTCATCCAGTCATTTCATTCCAGAATCCAGCCTGGTTGCTTTGGAGGAAGTGTGCAGGGTGCTGTGAAATTTCTTCCACTTTCTATGGTGGTAACCAACCAACAAGCTGAAGCTTGTTTGATGAGCTTCCATGTATCATCTGTCCTGCAATAACTTGGCATTTGTCCTTTGTCCGTACAGATGATGAAGCAAAATGTCTTTGGGAATTAAATTCTTTTTATTCCGTCTATTTTTCCTCACATTTTTACTGTTATGCCCTCCTTTTTCTCCCTTTTATTTACTATTCCCTACCTCTCTTTTTTTTTTCCAGTACATTTAGAATGATAGAATGGTTAGAGTTGGAAGGGAACTTAAAGACCATGGAGTTCCAATACTCCTGCCATGGGCAGGGATACCTTCCATTAGATGGGGCTCTAAGCCCCATCCAGCCTGGTCTTCAATACTTCCAGGGATGGGGCAGCCCTCTGAGAGATGGGGTTTGGAACCAGCATTTCTCCCTGCATCTCCAATCCATCTACTGTTTCAAAGCTGATGGATTTACTTGCATTTTGAGAAAGTCTCCACCTTTCCAGCTTCTACTTTTCAAACACATTGATGAGGACGTAAGGGTTATGTTCCATAACTGGTCACTTCCGGTGGTATCTTTTAGTGACGTGGGTTTTTGTGGTTTTGTCAGAGCTAGGTTGATGGTTGGGCTAGATGACCTTAAAGGTCCCTTCCAACCTAGCCATTTCTATGTCCAGCCTCAAGGAAAGGGGAATGCGGTCTCCAGAACCCGGCCCCATTGCGCGCCAGGGGGCAGCACCGCACCGCGCTCCGTGGGGCGGCGACCCCGAGCCACGGTCCTTGGGGCGGGGGCGCCGCCGGGGGCGACCGGTCGCCAAGGCAGCCTGTATTGGGGTAATTTACGCGGCTTTCAGGCGAGGGGAAGGGGTAGCTGAAGTAAGCGTGGGAGCCTTCTGCGTCTTTGAAGCGCAAATTGCACCAGCTGAGATAGCTCAGTGTCCCCGGAGAATAAGAAAGTGCTAACGGTAGATAAATAAGTAGAATATGAGACTTTTGAACTGAAATAATAAATAAATAAAACCCCTAATTCCACTGAATTTGACATGCCAAATTAAACATAGCCCATGTAATAAATCTGTGCAGCTAATTCTTGACTGTGTGTGCTTGGCTGGAATAGAGGGGTTATTTTTTAGGTTAGGGTGTGTAACATACCGTTTTATAGTCTATAGCCCGGAGCTAGTGGGTGTAATGCAGCCAGGCTCACTTTGTATGAAATTCCACTACCTAAGGTGACACCGTTTATTTCAGAGAAGTTAATTTCCCTCACTGTTCAGAATCGGAGCTAATCCCTGTCTCATATGTGTTTACATTGCCTAGAAGCTTAGAGTGCCAGTTCTCAGTTCTTCACTGATTATAAAACTCAAACATTCTCCTGTTGATGTAAGATCCTAGAAGCACCAACACTTGCATGTGCCAAATGAGTATTAAAGTCATATGCCTGCTCTTTTAGTGACCTTAGAGTGTGATTTCACAATTCATATTATCCAGTGGCCATATGGATTTCAAGTATTCCTGCTCCTCTCTTCCCTCTTTCTATTTTTCCTGAGCCTGGCTGGGGTTTGGGTTGGGTTTTTCTATTTAGTTTTTGGTTTCTCGCTGGTTTTGGTTTTGAGGAAGATTTTCAGATGAACTCCCTCATCCAGTTCACAGCATGTTCCACAAATGTTTCATCTGGTAAGAAGAGAGTGTGAGAAACAAGTAGTGAGAAACAAGGAGAATGCTTTAACTTGTTTTGTGAGGAAATTTAACAATTATGACTTTATTGAGCACTTAGAAAACCATGACATTTGTCAGGTCCTCATGGCCTCACATAAGGAGCACTGGTGTTACAGGTGTTAAGAGTATTTGAGCTTAATGCCCTACAAACTCCACACTTGTTCAGCGTGGTCCTCTCCTGTGCACACAGCGACTGTCTATTGATTTGGAGAGATTCTGCCTATAACATGGCTATCAGTCGTACAAAAAATGAGTGATAAATTCTCTCAAAGAAATATTTTTAAGTCCTGACACAAAATACTTTGGAGCTAGTAAAAGGACTGCTGCTGATTTTGTTTTGTCTTCGGTGCTGGCAGATTTCAAACCAGGTAGCTCCAATCACTGCTGTTTAAAACAATGCAGCCTGGAGTCCTGTGCAGTCCTACAGATACTCCTCCTATCTACCCCTTGGTAGATCAATGACTTACTTGCTTAAATACAGGGTGGGTTGTTGGTTTTTTTCCTGACCTTTAATGCAGTTTTAGGTTTGAGGAGCGAGAGCATTTCAGCAGTGGCTGCCGGGGCTGTCCCCTGCCGTGTGTGGCGGGTCTGTCGCGCCGAGGAGGGATGCAGCCATTCGCTGTGATGCGTCTCCCGCATAAAGGTCCGAATCCGAACTGATTGATTTCTCCCGGTCTAGTTGGAGGACGGACCTCCCCGGCTGTATACGTGACAAGATCAGACCCTCCTTTCCCAGAGAGCGGGTGAGCGTTCCCCGGGGCTGCGGTCGACCTGGGGGCGAGGTGCGGGGCAGCCGGTCCCCGCACGGGAGCTGGGCCCGTCGGGGACCCCACGGCCATTCCCTCCCCCCCCCCCCTCCTCCCCGCCCCCGGGAAGCATCGGGGGAGCCCGGCTTCCCTGGGACACGCCGTTTGAGAAAGAAAAGTAACTTCAGGCCGGCTGCGGGCGGGGTCGGGTGATGTCACAGGAAGCTCTGATGTTTCGCTGCTGCCGCCGCTCCCCGCTCTCACACTCCCGCACCGTCTGACAGCCGCTGCCCGCAGCGCCGCTTCGCCCGGCGGCGGGGGCTCCGCTCCGCTCCTCTCCTCTCCTCTCCCCCTGCGGCCACCAGGCTCGGGAACTGGATTATACCCAGCAGGAGGATCGGGCTCCCCTAAATCTCTTGTTTGGCCGGAGAGGGAGGGAAGGAAACATCGCCTTTCTCCCTCGCTGAAAAGGGAAATCACACTGATTTATTCTCCCCAAAACTCGGCGGGGTGCGGGGGTGAGTACCGATCTGAACAGAGCAATATTTTTTTGCGCCATCTGACTGCATTTAGAGTTCCGTGTGTGTGCACCCTCTTACACTAACCTCAGCGTGTATATGTAATCTGCAGGGAGAAAGGGGTATGAGGAAAAGCTTCGTTTATTTTTAGTGAGCTGAGCTGATTTTATAACGCGTGGTGTTATAATATATCCTTGAGGAAGTAATCAACGATAAATAGGTAGAAAGGGAGATAAAATACCCTCATCGGTACTTAAAGGATTCTGTCTAAATCCTCTAATATTAGCTAACCAAATTTCTGTCTTTGCATCTGGAGAGAATTAGAGGCTCGTTGGTTTGAAAAGGGTCCTTAAGACTAATACAATACAACTGGGCTCTTTCAAGAGAGGTTGAATTAGGTGTAGATTTTCTTACTGGGTATTCCTTTAACCTTACTGATGTTATTGTACCAGAAAGAGATCATACTCGAGTTATTTCATAATTAGGGTTTGTGTTGTAATTACACAACTGAAAAGATAAAGCTTGCGTTTTGTTTGAACTTCTTGTTTGTTTGAGAAGAAGTTAGCTCGAGTTTGAAGCTTGTACGCGTGCCGGGGTGTTACTGTCTGAGGTTTTTCCCACAAAGTTGAAAGGTGATTGTCCAGTGTTTCATTTCCTCGAGAAGCTACTGAACAGTGGACAGGGTGTGATTCTGTGCCATCCAGTATCAGTTAAGCAACAGTTAAGACTCTTGCCACTTCTTTAGCTTTCCAAAACAGATGCCGTATCTCTATTTTACAAATACAGTTGCATTATTGAGATGGCTACATCTAGTCATTTGCTTGTGTGTGTGTAAGCAATGGATCTGTAGAATCCAGAAAAGAAGTCCTGTTTCTGAAGGATAATTAAGAAATAGTATAGGCTATAAATCACACTTGGTTTTGATCTATGACGAATCATTTAGTCATCCATACGTTTTATAGGGGCTGAGATTGAAATAGTAATAATTAATTTAGCTGAGGTTGTGGGGTTTCTTGCTCTTTATCTTAATGAACCTATGCCTGATACCTTGGGGCCAGATTTTGCTGCTCTTACAATTGTGCCAGTGCAGAGTCTTCCCAGTCATATTGTGCGTACTGGGGGTCTTGTCATTCATTTGCAGTAATAATGCATATACCAGTTCAAACCTATTCAGATCAGGGATGGACTAAAACCTATTGTTGCACTCTGAGATTCTTTCAATGGATTGAAAGGAGATGTGCTAGGTATGGATAAATGTGGATTCAGATCTGGTCTTATGTCTTTCTTTCAAAGTATACATGCTGTGATACTGTGTGAAGTTCTCAATTAAAAATAATGAAATGTATTTTCACAGTATTTATTTTTGTAGTCTGCTTATACTCTCATTGACTTCACTGTATATAAGAGCAATTCTGAAGTCTTTTTCTGATTGAAAACCTTCAGCACAAAAAGCATTTGGTGATAATAAATCACACAAGGTGAGACTTCAAATTAAAAGTGTTCGTGTTGTTGTAACGGTCAGTGCACTACAACCAACCATCTTCAGAAACATTTCAGCTAAATGATTTATCTTCTTATTTAATGCTCTTCTAAAGTAGCTGGTCTAGGTCTTGGTGGGACTGCCCAGGTAGGAAGTGTCAGGCATATATGTGTTCACAGGTTTGATGCCAGAATCATTATTTGCAGATTATTTGCAGATTAAACAAAGACAGTGGCAGGGTAGCTGTGCAGAACAGGGTGACTGTGCTTTTGACTGGACAGAACCAAGTACCTGAATATACAACATACATTGCAAGTTCAAGAATTGCATTACAAATATCCTGTCACATTCTAATGTTCCTGATCAGCTGGAATCTTGCTCTGCATTAAGAAATGTAGTGCTTTTCTCTTTGAATAGCTTTTTCCTGATACAACACAACTGTTGAAATCCTGTCCCACTGAGAGTCAGTGGGAATTTTTGCACTGACTGTCAAAGGGCAGGATATTCCTGAATGCGAGCTTTTTTCTGTTGAAGGAATTAGACATACATCACCCATCCAGTCACCTATGTTCTGTAGGCTGTTGGCAGCTGGGTTTTGATGACTTCTATTTTATTTTTTTTTAATTGAGTTCAAGTTGAAAACCACAAATCTGAACGTCTCATTGTTGGTGACTCATGTCTTACCTGGCCTGCACTGGGAATGCGGTATTGTTCTATGGGTTCTCAGGGTATTACAGTCCATATTTAGACTAGAATGCAATTAAGAACAAAACCAAGGGAAGAATATATACATTAATACATTTCCTTTGCCACCAACATAATTACTAACTTAATTCAATATTCTGTGCATTCAAGTTAATCAGCTGCTTCCAATAGAGTTCCTATCATGTGCAAAAGCTGGGTAGGATTGGACTCACAAGAGCCCATGAGATCATAGAGATGAGAGATTCAAACCAGTCCACAGTCATTTGGAATAAACTATTGCTATCAATATGTTTTTAATATAACATGTATGCAGTAATATTTTAAAAGTACACACCTAGGCACTTCTACAGTAAACACTGAACATAAGCTATTAATGAAAGCAGTTGAAGTAATTTCTCCAGTGAGAAGTCTAAATCTACTGTTAGGAAAACAAAATAGAATTTCTCTTTAAGAAGCTTTTCCCATCTGTTCCTAGTGTGTTTTCAGTGTTCTTGATCTGCTAGCAAAATGCCTTCTTGGCTTCTGATGAGCTGTCATTCCTATAGAGTGTATACACAGCATTGGCATTACCTTAGTGTTACAATCACCTCTGTCCAAAAGGCCCGCGTAGCTATGTCATTGGGTTTCAGATTTAGTAGTTTCCTTGGTTAAGCTTTATACTAACTGTAGACAGTCTCTGAGTTGTTCATGCAGTTGTTTTACTGGGAAATATTTTGTCTTTGGTGCAGCAAATCGTTAGAGCTCTGGAATTAACTATATCCTTGATACCACAGTGTCATGGAAGGAATGAATACTTCTATTACCAAACCAAATGTGAGTTAACAAGCAAATAACTTTTAAGCAGTAAAATAAACCTGGAAGGGTGTTTGTATATGTGTTTATGTGTACTAGACATACAATAGTATATATAATATATTATTTCTATATAAATACATACAATGTAAGTGAGTCTGTATTATGGTGACTTTTATTATTCCAAATGTATCAACTAAAGAAAGAACACACTAATTTTTAAAGATAATTTCAAAGTACATTAGTCTTAAACCTCATCCTTTGTTGAGAAAGCTGTCATGGTAAAAATATTAACAGTCATGACTGTTAATATTTTAAATTTAATACATTTGAACATTGTTTCCTTTTAAAGTTTAAAAAAGAAAGGAGAAAGCTTTCCATGGATAATCATAACCCGTTTTTTTTCTTGTTTGTAGTCACATTGGCAATTCTGATGTTTTCGGTGTAATATGCTTGCAGAAAGAGCAGCAGAAATTAGCCTGTCACTTACCTGTTATCTTAATGGAGAAATCCACGGCCAGTGCACTACAATATAAGATGATCTTAATAATTTTTTTTCCATTAGAGAATTTGTTTTCATCAATACTTTTTCTTTTTTGTCCTATTTTAGAAACTAGGCAAAGCTGAAAGGCTAAACTTTCACAGCTTCAAAGTTTTGTTTTCACAGCTCTCTTTCATGCATATCTGTCTTAGTCTCCCATGCTTGTTTATACTGTTTACATTTTCCCAGCAAAGTCATTCTTTTTCTGCCCTAGTTCTGTGCAAACACTTTCAATCATTGCTGCAGTATATGCTGTCCAAGAGATCAGAAGTGATTTATTTTGGGTCGCTTTTCCTTGGAAAGATGCATTTGAAATGTGCTTAACTGAATGTAATGCATTAAAAAAGGACTTTCCACGAGAGAAAACCTCAGTACTCAGTACTACTTGTACTCGGTTCAAGACAGAAAACAGATTCTCAGCTGGTGTAAATTTGAATGAGTCTCTGGAGCTGTTACCTTTCAGTGTAGCATAGATGCCACCCAAGACTTTTCTGGCAGTTTCAGCCACTATTAAGCTGTAGTCAACTATTAAGATACTAATTGAATTTTAGAAAATAAACCAATGTTGTATTTTGGATTTATGCCTGGATCATGCAGGCCTTATTTAAAAAATATCCCAAACAAAATTAGTGACAGAGTTTAGTTTTGATGAAGCCTGTACCAGTCTGACTTCCTATACAAAACCAAGGATAAGTGAAATACAGTGATTAGAGATTTTTAAAATCATTATTATATTCAAAGCAGCTACCACATATACTGTGGTAATACTGTCAGCTTGTGTTTAGGCTGAATATCTTTGTAGTTCCTAAAATTATATCATATTTTCAGGATATTACTAGAGAATTCTGATCTTGAAAACTGCACAACCTTGAGGGTTGTATGGGCAGAAAGTGTCACTCTTTCTATGTATCGCCATTTAGATTTTTCTGTCATTTCTCCACCCCAGCCCCCATTACAATTGTAAAATCTTGGAAATTAATTTTAATAATATTTATGTTATTTTAATACTGGCAATGTTGGTGGAATTTCATTAAAGTAAAAGATGTGCTGAGGACGTATTTATTATAACAAAACTAATTTGGTTTAGGCTTTTAAAATATTTTTCATATAAATATTATCAGAAATGAATATAGTTTGTCTCCCAATGTTGTGCTCTATAATCCTTCCTAGATAGAAATTTAAAAATATCTATTTCAGAAATGAATAAGAACTTTAGACATCATACTTCTTTCCTCTATGGTTGTATCTATGTATTTATTTACTGCCCTAAATGGAGAAAAAAATATGATACTGTACAACCCTTTATTACTAAAAGGGCACATTTTTTGCAATCATTGTTGTGAAATGTCCTGTGTAAGGGGCATATCTGCCCTTTTGTTTCTGTTAGTGAAATCCAGCAGGTGTCACTCTGGGGATTAAATAAGGAGTATTTCACAAACAGAGAGATGTTTGCTTGGGAGATGAAATAAAAAAAATTAGAAATGTTTATTCTAGTACATTTTTCCTTTTTTTTTTGGCCATGCATTTTAATTTTTGAATTTCTTTTTTCCAATTATGTGATTTAATGGGTGTATTCATCTTTCCGTGTATCCTCTTGAATGTGAAAAATGACACAGTAGTTAGTATCGGATGATACAATTAGAAGTTTTACTCACAGGTGTCAATTTTAGAACTTAAAGAGCTGAGAATCAGTTGAGTATTGCTTTATGATATTCAAAATGTTTTAATCTTTCCTGGGAACCAAAATTATTCTATTTGTCAACAGAGATTCTAGTTGCACGAGTCATGTGTCTTCAGTTATGACGAATTCAAGGAGGTGATTTGCAGTAGGGTGCTGCAAGGGAAGATATTCATATCTTCATATCTTCATATACTGTGGATTGCATATTGTATTGAATTGGAGCATACTTGTTAAAAATTTGTGGGTTTCCAGAGGGTATTCTTGTTTATTTCCCGTACTGTGGTAATGCCACCTTCTGCTGAAATAAATAGCTCAGCAGGCAGCTTTGGAAGACAATCCACAAATAGAAGTCTCTTTTCAGATAGAAATACCATGGTTTTTATAAATACATGCTTACATATGTGTATTTTTATATACGCATAAATGTGTATACATATTTTTTTACATGTGTATAGATGTATTTTACATATCTATTTTTTAAAAAAATCTTGTTCTAGAACTCGTAACCTCAGGCCACTTTAAACAATCCAGTTTCCTTTCTCTCACTTCTTTCTCCTGTCTAAGCCCCCATCCTGTTCCGTTTTTTATTCTATTCAACTTCCTTTCCTGTGATGACTCTGAATGAGTCACTTTGCCAGGCATTAAGAATGTGGCTTGACAGTATTTCCAAAAGCTTATCCTACACTGGCCCATGCAGATGAAATTAACCTCTGCCTTATCCTTCCTCTCAAAGAGAATGTCTGTCTTCACACGTCTAGTTTCTTGGAAGGGGTGGGGGGGGAGGTGTGAGAACCCTTTCCATAAATGACTATATATTGAAATTCATAGTCATCTTCCTTGAAGAAGAACAACAGATGCGTGTACTGTAACAGAGCATCAAGATCGGTAACCTTTTAAAAATTGACTTAGTATTTATTCACAAAAAAGTTAGTTTAAACAAGTACAGGAAGGCCAAAATTAAGGTTCCTTCCTGAGTGCTATTCAAGTACTTTATGCATGGCCACTGTTCTGCATTCAGTTTTTATTAAATGTGTTGTTTATTGCATCATAATATATTGAAGGCCACCAGGATTGCACTTTTTTCTATGTAGCTAGCAGCAATCGGAAAAAGCACACACTTAACACAAAGTGGGCACTTAAACACTGAACCAAATTGTAGCTTTTCTTGTGGTTATGTGCATGACAATGTAGTGTGGGTTTGGGGTATTTTTTATTAATTTTTTCCTTTTTTTTTTTTCCCTCTGTCTTTCCGAAGGAGTGGTAAAGAGGGATTTTAAAAAAAAAAAAAGTGTTTCTAGTCTCTTATTTGTGTGTGTGCATCAGGAAATAAAAGTCTTTCTGCTGCAAGTAAACAGGGAAAAATACAGTCCTAGAGAATAGTAACTTTGGAAACTGATATGGAAATTAGAGTAAGAATTACAGTCAAGGTAAACTCTTCTAGTTCATTGTTCCCCTTACTCCACAGAGCTGGGGAGTCTCATACTCCCATCAGTTTTCACTAAGGGCAATCTGAAAGGGTATATCCCTTCTATCATTTTCTGCCTGTTATGTCATAAGTGTAATTAACATTGACACAAATTACGCACACCAGTGAGCAAAGTAGAAATAGAAAATTTATTCATTTCTATTTGCTGTCACAATATAGGTTTTATATAAAACAAAATAATGGTTGTAATTGGAAGATCGAACAATTCTGTTTGGAATACAACCATTGAGTATTCATTTATATTAATTTAAAATTATGTTTAGTTTCCCATACTGGAAATGCTTAATTTCTGACTAAGGGAGCTGATTTGAGCAATCTTCAAATCTTGACAACGTCATTCTTAGATTGATTATGGAAGTCACAGCACAGTCCTACAAGAGCCTTATATCCCCCCACCCGACACGCTGGATGTGCTATCTCAGCGTTTTCAGAGTTCCTAGGAAACGAGGTAGGAAAAAACATCATTCAGATGTTTTTAGCCTTTTAGCGTGAACCACTGGGATGGCTGCTGGGCCTAGGTCTTTTTTAATTCCTCCCCCAATTATTTCAGAAGAGATTGTACAACTAGGGTTTCTTCTCCGGAGAAGATCCCTCTTCTAAAAACTATGCATGCAGTCCACGGGTAGAATTCAGCCAATGTAGTTTAACTGGACTTTTTATTTAGAGCTTAACTTTTTATTTAGAGCTACAGAGAGAAAATAGTCTGCTGACACGCTACGCTGTTGCTAGAGTCACATTACAGCCCAGTGAAGGGCATGGCAGCGATTCAGGGTTTGTTGGAAGGGTGGCAAAATGCTTGCACCGTCTTTGCGGGGGCACTGGGGCACCAGAGCACGTCAATCTATACGCCATCCATACGATTACGTGTACACAGTTAGGGTGAAGTCAGCACCAAATTCAAAGCAGATTTTAGGGACTAGTTGCAAGAAGCTTTTTAAGTCAGATTAGAGAAAAAAGAAAAGATACTGCTGAAACACAGACTGTCTAATGAAGACAGACCGGCATGATAGACAGTGATAACTCAACTTCCAGCAAAACCAAAGTGTTCAAAACCAGCATTATACCATGCAGGAATGTGGGACTTCTTAAGCTAGAGGTCTGGTTTGGGTTTTTAAAATTTTATTTTTACAATTTCTTTAGCCCTTCTGCTTCCTAGATTTCCAAGCTGTTTTATTTTTAAACATTTACAGCTTTTAAACAGGATAGTTGTCCAACTCCTTCCTTGAGCACTAAGTAACAGTAAAATGATGAAGTATGGTAGCAAGGAAGGAAGGAAAAAAGGTGATGGAAGGAATGAGAAATGCACAAAGAAAAAAAAGTAATCTAAAGCTCTAACTGTACTTCCCATAGGAAAATAAGCTGTGAACAAATCAGTAAATGGAATGATGTTGCCTTTAGCATAACCTTCTAATTGTAGAGACAAAACTAAATCAGGTATCCTATAGTCAGTTAAAAGCCATTTCTTTACATATATAGCCTCTTGAGTAAACTGAAAGATTCCTTTAGATGGTGAGAAATCTGTATTTAGACTTATGTGTATGAATTCACAGTAGCATTGCTAAATTAATTGTCTATGCATTATTTTAATTTAGCAAGAAAAGCAGATGCTGGATTTCAGTACATGATGTAGTTAAGATGCTACTTTAAGTGACTGTGGTGATGGTAGCTCACTGTCTTTCATACAGATTGAAGGTGAAACATCCAGTTGGAAGATGTTTATTACCACATCTCCTCTTCTTATCTATGTAAGGGAAGGATTCTTTCTATTACTGCCACTCTGCTAAATTTCAATTTACTGGCTTTGTGATCTCTCAGAATTTAAAACTATGGCTTTCCTTTGTCATTCAGGTTCTTCTTGTCATTCATTGCCCTTCATAGGTAAAATGTTTCTCCTACCTTCTCAGTGTTTACTGATCCTTCTGGCATTTATAGGTAAATAATTTTATTGCTCTTATTCAAGTTACGGAAAGATGTAGGATTGTTTCGTAAGGCTCCACATGCAGTTACTAGGACACCCAAAACTTCCCTCAGCGTGCCAGGGTCTTTTTCTCACCTCTGTTTTGTGCCGTGATTTGTGCACGTGCAGTCCCACGTTCCATTGGGTCCTTTGCTGCCATGCATCCGCTATTAAAAAAAATCGCTGAATGAGAGTAATAGAGAGGAACAATGGGCTATTACAGGATGTTCAAGACAGGGTCATTACAGTATATTTTCTTGTGCAATCTTGTTATGAACAAGCTTCACATTTACCAGCTTGTTTCATTTATCAGCACCCTATTATTATTGTTGTAAGGCTATGAACTGACCATTTTCTACCAAAGTTCAATTTGATGAAATACAAATTTTATCTAATTGCTCAGCAGAAAGAGGATTTTCAATAATAAATCTATATATTATGTAAGTATTCAGTATTTATTTTTCATCATTGGTAATGAGTAAAAGTGCCAGGAAATTTTTCACTATCAAACTGCAAATTATCTCCAGTGTAGCAAAATAAAATCATAGAAGCTTATGATGGACTGTTGAATTTGAAAGTCTAGCTAGATAATTTTTAAAAAATATTTTGCTTTTGAAGTTTGAAAAGAAAAAAGTTTACTTGCATTGCTGCTTTTTGACATACAGGGTCTTTTTTTCCATAATTGCCAGCACTTGGAATCCAAAGGGTCAGTTTAATGTAAAAGGTGAAGATAAGAAACAGGACCTAGTGGGTCTTTGAAGCAACTGTGGACTATTCCTGTGGTGTGTGATTAAATTTAGCAACAGCTGAAAGGCACCCACTAGTGGGCCAAGTTGCAAATATTCATGAAGGTTTCCAGCTAATGTGAAATAAGGAGTTCAAGCAAGAGGGTTCAGCCAAATTTGGGAAGACATGACTTTGGGATTGGGATCAAGGGATTAGTGGAATAGACTAGAAACCACTCCCCAGGGATTTGGGATGCTGATGAAAGCTGCCTATGTTGTCAGCATTGTATGAAAACCTCAATCTTTAATCAAGACACATAATTTTCTTAGATGTGAAAATGGTCTTGTTTGTGTTCTTGGAATAAACACAGCCTCATTTGGAATTCTGGGCTATATTTGTGTAATAGAGTCTAAGGAATGGAAAACTAAGGGTACTCCAGGTCAGTATTGAGGTTAGCAGAACTCTGAGGGGGAAGTCTGGCAGCAGAATATCCTAGAGCATGTCTCAGTGCTGCCTTCTTTTGTATGCAAGGACAAAGTGGGGTGGAGGAATCTGCCACTGCAGCAATATACGTGTGAGTCTGGTTCTTGCAGAATATGAAACACATTAACTGACATGAAGTGTCAGTGGATGAGATCTGAATTAATGCTACTCGTCAAAAGCTTTTCCAAACTGTACAGCTTTTGTCCAGTTTGATGAATTATTCATTGGAACTGTTAGAGACCAACTGTTTTTCTTCAACTCTCTGACTCCATTTGGCTTTGGAGTCTTCAATCAGACAAATTTCTTGAAGTCACTAGTAGTATACTTGCACAGCTCCACATACAGCACAAAGCAAGGGCAAGGGTTTGCAAAACCAGCAACAATTTAAAGGGAGTTATAAATGAGGGGGAGAAAAAAAAAAACTAGTGACCAGCAAGAAAATATTGACAAGAAAGTATTATTAGAGAAAATGTCTTTTGTCCACTGGGACCACATTACTACTACTAACTTTGAAAAGTGAGAGATAGAGGGTGCTCAGTAATTTACCATGCCTAATGTTATTTGTATCCATTTAACAAAGAATATTCATATATCACTTGGTATAGGAAGTGGAGTGTGCACTGCTTAATGTAAAAATAAAGCAAAATGCCAATCAACAATATTTCTTCCACATTAAGTACAGCACAATAATTAATGTGTTCCCCCTAAACTACCACATGATCTTACGTATGTTTATGTAAGCAGGTTTTTTTAAACTGAAAAGGCTCCAAGAAATGTATGTGAATTTCCAGAATCCATTTGTAACTTTTTAAAGCAAATACTTAAATGCTTACAGCATTGAACATGTCAAAAGGATTACATGTGGTGATTTTTTAGATCATGTGGGTTTTCTTTTAAAGGGTGAGCATTTGAAAGAGCACTAAGCTTGGGTGTATGTCATGCCAGGAAAGGAACCACAAATGTGGTTTAAAATTATTTTTTGGGTTTCCAATGGGGTAACCTGCAACTTCTTGCTGAAAGCCTTTCTCTTGCCTCTCTCAAGAGAGAGATTGTAAGCATACTCTAATAGAAAACAAATTAGTTCCAGTCCCATAGAGGGGGATGAACTCAGCTTGTCACAGAGAGACAGTTGTTTCCTGACATTGGGCACTGGTTAACAACTTCCAGTGTTTGAAGATGTCATGGGTCGTATGGATTCTGTGTGTTTGTGGCCCTTTGGGCTTAACAGGAAGGTCACCAAGTTATCAAGCAACTGCTGTCTGTTTGAAGAGATTCAACTGCCTTTCCTGCCCTGCTGTTTGAGAACCTCAACTTTCAAAGAGAAAACACTGCTGCTCCTGTGAATTTGCCAGTATCTAGGCCTTGTTTTCCAGCTAAAAACAGACCAAAAAAAAAAAAGTGTAATTCTTTTCGTTCTCATTTCCTTTGTGTTCCATCTGATCCTATTGACTCTCTTTTCGTCTAGCAGAATCTCTGTGGAGCAACCAAATATATCTTCATTTCTTTTTCCATGCTCTGAGAGTCTTGGACTGCTACCTTTCCAAAGTTGTCTGTATCCCCAAATCTTGAGAAGTATTCTTGCTTCCCTGCAACCCTCTGGAATAACTTACTGTGCTTTCCTCATATAACCCGAAAATATATGTTTTAATAAAGCATAGACTGATCCTCACCAATCCTATATGGATAATACAAAGGGTACTTGAGCCAGAAATCTTCCCCCCGTAGACCTTTGAACTTGCTTTACCTTGATTGCATTAGAGAACAGTTATCAGAAGACCTGTTTCTAACTTGCATTTCTTTCAAAGTGCAAGATATACCAGCAAAAAATGTAGCTATGTGGTCATTTGCACAAATGTAATTACCTCTATTTTTGTAGTCAGCATTAAGGGATCACCAACACGAAATCAGATTTGTCGGGGTGTTTTTTTTTTTCTTCCCAAAGGTTGCAAGCATGTTATCATTGTTATCATTGGAAGATCCCTTTTCACAGTCTGTCAATGAATTAATTATTTTCCTTGTTTTGTGTGAGGAAGGTAACCTTTATAACATCCTGTTTTATTTACCAGCCATATCTGTAAGTTGCAGGAATCCTGTGTGTGAAGTCACAACACAGTGCTGAAGAAACACAGAAATCCTTGACCTTTATTAGAAAACCATTAATAACAAACTGAATAAAGCTGTGGCTCTTGTCAGGTGTTCATTTTAAATAGCACCAGCGAATACTTTTTTTAACTGGAAAAGGGTGAAGTGATTCAAATAAAATCAGAGTCCTTTTGTGTGTTCCCCAAAATTCAGGCCATGCCATGTTGTGCTTTGGTGTGGAATGGGGAAAGAGAATTTTATTCTGATCACTCTCTCTTAAAGCTCACATGCCTCTGCAGTTCCTAATCTTTTGCTGGAGTTAGAATCAAAGCACCAAAAAAAAATATGGAAAAAGGCTGCTTTTGCATTATTTCTGGCAGGCTTATGACTTGGGAGTATCTAAAATATCATCAGAAAGCCTGTTCTCACAAGATTCCTGTCCAAATTTCCAAACCAACAAATCTGGAACATTATCCCAAAAAGTGTAGAAACTTTTACTATCACAAAATTACAGGAAAGTTTGTGGCTGAGGTTTTCTGTTTTGTTTTAATTAGTTTTGTAGGACTGGTTTTTTTTTGTGTGTGGGGGGTGGTTTGGAGTTTGGTGGTTTGGGGTATTTTTGGTTGTAGTTCTTCCTTTGTCACTTTTTATACAAAGACTTTTGCATAATTTTCTATTCCATTCCATCTTTTCTATTCCATCACTCTTGTCTTCTCAGCTGTGTAAGAACTTTGTCCGCTTCCCTTGTTAATTTTTTTAATTCAGATTGATCGTTTTCCATTCTCTTAGAAGTAAGTGTCATTTTTTATTAGCAAGTCTGTTAAAGTGGAAGGTAATGTGAATTTTGCAGAATGAACCACAGGACCTGCTCATACTCATTTTCTAATTATGACTGTATTGCTACTGAATATTAACCCAAGTTAGTAGGTGGATATTTTTTTAAGAAAATGTGTTTTCTGTGCTTAGTTTCAGGTGGATTTAATGATGAGTTTACATGCTATTGGTATATCAAATTCTTCTTACTAACAAATCTTTGTTAGATGGAAATGGTTCACGGTTTTAGACACAGTTGACTACTTGGGCCAAATATTACTCTAGAAGTACAATACATGCAAAAATAATTCTGGAAAAGCTCTGTATTAAAGCAGTGGTCACAATGAGCAAACATCTTGTTTGCTAGACAGTATTGATGACGCAGCAGCCACTGCTATTGCTCTGTTAGTATTCATCAGTAATTAATTCAATTGCTTGAACGAGAACACTCAGAGACCATGTTATCATTCTAGCAGAGTCCTGCCAAGCAGCTGGTGCTGTTGCTTGGTTTTGTTTTTTTTCTCAGGGAAGCAGGATTGAGCTCACTGGAAATGTTTCTCATCTTTCACTGATATAAGTCAGTAAACATAATCATTGAAAGAAAAACAGATTTGACATACGTTACCTACATGGACAAATATATATTATGGAGTGGTGACTCCTATTTATGGTTTCTTGATTCTATAATATGTAAACTAGTAAGATACATGTGTTTTAAATTTTATGACATCATCATCCATTTTCTCCTAAAATACGGTTTGCTCACATAAGCTTAAATTCATGTCTTTTAGGAGGAAAAGCTCTTAGGTGTTTTCCCTGGTAAAATGTACTTCTCTAGCACCTATGCTAGCTTGCAGCTACTCTGAGGAAATATTTGTGTATAGGAATAATGTTCATAAGATTCCTGTATTAAGTGAGAGACTTAAGAAAATATATTCAGTGTGAATCCATCTCTTGGTAGACTTCGTGTTTTTTTCTAGCATCTTTGTATCACCCTCAGTTCAGCAAACATTGATGTGTTTAGTTTTGAAATTGTACTTATTTAATAATTATTGTGCCTGTGTGTATTCTTTTGATAATATGGAGGAACTTGCTTGCACTTGGAAGAATGTTAATTGTACAGAAGTCTATATGGCTTTTCCAGCTGTGCTGCTATTTATTTGATGAACTGAATTTGTCCATCAGTCCCCAATCCTTGGGCTTCAGCCTCCGCACCTTCCCACCCTGCCTAGTATAAATTTGTACAGAATTTTTCTGTCCACTTGATGTGCAGATATACTGCCGTAAAAACAGCATAATAGAAACCATGTGCCTCCAAAATAAGTCAGACTTGCTACTAATAGCCTGTTCTCAAGTCTGAGATGGTTTAGGCGTGTGCTTATATTTGCTGATAAACCTGATTTTGTTTTTCTTCGCTCTTAATTTGTGATTTGGCTCCTGGATATTTCACCTAACTGAGTAAGCAGCTTAGTTTTGACAAATTTTAAGTGGCTATCAGATAAATTCTACAACACAGGGACCCAGAAATTTTCTGGCTTAAGCAGTTTCAAGGTGTGGATGGTCTCTACATAATCATGCCATATATTCATACCATATCCTATACATGTTTGTGTCTTGCAGCCATAGCTGCAGCTCAAGAAATGTTGTCAAGCTGACAAACATGCTGAGTCTCCAGTAA
This sequence comes from Scolopax mira, assembly GCA_004320125.1. Taxonomy (NCBI): domain Eukaryota; kingdom Metazoa; phylum Chordata; class Aves; order Charadriiformes; family Scolopacidae; genus Scolopax; species Scolopax mira. The sequence continues at coordinate 29,715 of BJBW01010005.1, forward strand.
ACTAAAGAAAATGTGCAAGTTTGTTTACACATACCGTGACTGAGCTTTTTCCCACCGTCACCTCTCCTCCAATCCTGGTGTGTTTTTTTCTTACGTTTTTAAAAATTTGGCACCACAACAAATTGCTCATAAGACCAATTAATGTTGTCGTGGAAACAGATGTTTTTGATTTGCTAGCAGTGACATGTTGTTTTCAGGGTTCAGAATATCACAGGGATATTACATTTTTGTAATGCAACACATGTTTTTTATTTACTTTAGAATACTTAATGTTGTTTCACAGGTATAATTGAACTGGAAGCTTTACACTCAAAATGGAGGATTTCCCATCTTGAATCAGATTCAGAGCAGTGAGCTTTAGTATCTTCCTTTGACTTCTGTCTGTACCGTGTGCACGGTGCTTCCTGAAATGAAAAAAATGTAGGCATCACCTTAAGAAACTGAATTTATTTTTGCAATGCTTTACATAAAGGAAATACAATTTCTCTTTGATGGTTTTAGGAGCTTACTTATTACTCTGAAACTCAATGTATTTTTATCCAACTACAAATTTAGCTAACAAAAATAGTATAATATTATCCAGATTTTTTTAAAAAGCCACTGACTGAAAGCAGTTGAATGAAAGATCTTTAGTGTTTATGCAAGATATATGCTGGGCTATAAAAAGTTACACAGTATTTTTATAATTATCAGCCATTAATTGTGTTGACTTCCTTCTCCTCACAGAATTAGCACAGAAAGGATGCCGTGCTTGTGTTTTGTTTAAAGCCTTGATCAACAACAGCTCCCTAACTTTCTTTTTTACTTTTCTAAAGTTTACTTACGAAATGGCATTTGTCATAGTGACAAAACTCTTAATTGCAAGCAAAACAGTACGCTCGTTAAGATTACAACTTCTGTTCTCCATGAATGGTAACGAAATGTGTGTACAAAGACCATTTGAGCATCTGGCATTAATGAGGACAGGATTAGTTCTCACCAACTACTCTAATCTTGCTCCTTCCTCCATCAACATGAGAAGAGGTTTAATAATATGAGCATGAAATATTCTGCATTTTAATAATTTTGGACACCTTCAACATGGTAGTTACATTGCAATGACTGTTTTCTCTCATGATGGCATAAGGGCCAGTAGAGCATGGGAAAGAGTGAAAGAAATATAATCACAGTCCCTGTAATGAAGATGTCTTTCAGGGAAGAGTCATGATAACACCCAAGCTTCTCCTGGGCCAAAAAAGCTGACAAGCTACAGAAGCACTTAAGGGATGACATTGAGCAGTGGATTCCCAATATCTAATCAAGTTGCAAGGAGAGAGGCAGCACAAGGAGAATGATGTGTGAAGATGTACAATTGTAGTTGTCTTAACAAGTCTGTCACTGCAGTTAAATCAAAATACCTCAATCAAAATTAACTGCCAGATGAACAAAAAAATAACAGGGCTTGCAAAAAGATTTTCACGGTTCTAAACGGCTCTTAGCTCTAACTATTGCATGGGAGATGAATTGTGTTGAGTGTTAAGTCTTGCCTTTACAAATTGTGGATTTTTACAACTTAAACAGTTCTGCTTTCCTACTTCCATGGCTTTTAGTACAAACAAGAAATAATGTGCAAATAACCCTGAGAGTTATTGAAGCATTACACCCTTTGGGCGTAAATGCAGCTCATGCTACAAAAGTGTGCCTCTGAAGAAAAAAATTCTGAAATCCGTAGCTCAGATAATAGCGTTCTACAGTAATTCCTTATTTGTCCCTATGGAATATGGTAGATACAGCTAGGACAAGGAATGCTAACAAACCTTAGCTTGTAGCAGCAAGTACATCATAACAACTTTTGCCAAGAAACTAATGCCAATCTCACTGTGATCAGCTCCACCTATGTCACAGTCCTGCAGGAGACAAAGGTTGGTGCTTAGAGAAACTCTCTTGAGATATTTTATGGTAGAAAAGAGTGGCGATAAATAGGTTTTCAATCAGATTTTAATATAATCCAGGTGGTGTGCTTTGCTCTTTTTTTTGTTGGTTTTTTTTCCTGTCTTGAAGCCTAGAACAGGTTATCATAAAAAAAAAATAATCCATATTATGTTGGTCAAATGTGAAATACAAATGATAGGAATGTGAAGTATGGAATAGACTTTTCACAACCTAATTTTTTGTCTGCAAGAAATCCATTAGAATCACACAGTGGAGCTTTCAAATCTGGCAATCTGAATATATTGAGAAAGGAAAATAGCTCCAAATCATAGTTTGATTCTTATAGAGTAGGAACCTATTACTGAGAGTGTAGCATCTTTTATAAAGAAAATACTTTTAATAGTTAAAATAAAATTATATGAAGGCTTCATAAGCACACAGTGCGGTAATGAGTGATGTTCATAACACAATTCACACAGTTTTGGCTGTTGGAAGCTGTATTGTTAGGCTGCTGGCTGGGACTCAGGATGTCCCTTTCTGCTTTCAAACACATCTCTTGGGACCTTAATTTCCAGCTGAACAGTCACCAAAGGTCCATGGAAGAGACCTTGGGCAAAACTTAGACCTAATGCAGCAATGTGTATGCATTTCTTCTTTTTTTCCCCCCTTTTTTCCCCCCTTTTTTTTTCTTTTTTTTTTTTTTTTCCTTTTAAATGCTAGATATATCTGATTCTTTCAGCCCTTATGTGATGGAAATAGTTTATCTGAGAGGATTTGCAAACTGTACAAGCGACTACCTAGATTTACAGCCTTTTAATTTCAGCAAAGTATAGCACTTTTTGAATATAGATTTCTTCATCAAATACTGTCTCAAAGATATATTTCTTTTGAGCTCTTTTGGGAGATAGAGAAGGATGCTGGTGTACTGCTTTTACAAGATTATACCTTCAGAGCTGCCATTTTAGGACTGTTTGGCAAAGCCCAGCAGTGTCAATTACAATCCCAGAAGCAAGCTCAACAGATAATGATACTTAAGTAAAAATAATCTTTGTTGTGAAAGGAGACCACCCTTCCCTCCACCTCCACTCTGCACTCCAGGATCATTTGAATCTTTTGGACACTTAAACTCTGGGAGGAGCTGTTTCCTGCAAAAATGGCTCCATATTTTTACATTTGTCTCTGTTTCTGGTATACTTTTTTTTTTTAAAAAAAAAAAAAAGCCTATGTAAACAGGACAAATTAAACACAGCCTACAGTACTCATCTGCCCTACTGACTGTAATAGATTGCAGTTGCTGGAAAACTGCACAAGTTGCATTTACAACCTTTCTCCAGCTGTCTTCTGGATTCCGACAACGATGCCTTGCTGATGTTTCATCTCTGTGTTGGGCTGTCACCCAAAACTTAGATAGTTCTCTTCTGGCCTTTATTGGGGTTTATCTGAAAATTTTACTTACCAGTTGGCCATTTCTTTGCAGTCTTTGCAAAGAAAGTCCAGTTAAGTGTGACCCTCTTACGGCATTTGAGTTGTTTGATTCTGTTCTGGGCACTTAGTCATGACTTAGTGACTTTAGTCAAACTGCTGGGAAACCCAGAACATACATAAACCTGCTGTGTATTTTTTTATTCTTCATCAAATTTTCATTTTGGTTTTGGTATGTTTTCTTTTGTTCTTCCTGCTCCTTCAGCTGAGCTGTTTCTAGGGGAGCCATTAATAAGGGAAGGATTTGAAGTGAAACGTGGAATTACCCAGTACAGAGGCATCTACAGCTGCCTGGGAAGCCCACTAGCCCCGTGGCTGCCTCCATGCAGGATGCCCCACAGGGGCCAGCTTTGGCAAATGTCTCTGATACCCTCAGGACGTCTCAAAGCCCAATAGGAACCTATGTGTGGGCAAGTGAACTTAACCTGTGGTCCTAATCTCTCTCATTACCTGTACAGGTGAGGATGTGGGATGTATGTTTGTAGTTACATCTGTCTGTTTGCAAATTGCAAATGTGATATAAACGGAGTTAATACTAGGGACTATTTATCCTGCTAGCAGTTGGCAGAAGAAAAACAGAATGAGAGACTGTGGTTTTATTTCTACTGCTTTGGAACTTTCTGCAATATTCATATGTGGGTTTGCATATGAATACAACTTTTGCTGTTGTAAAACATCGCTTAAAAATGAAAGCATGATCATGATTAGCTCGGCAGGTCCATTGCCCTGCACCAGCACGTGTTGTAAATGTCCCCAGGGTATTTTTGGACAGTAAAATTGTTAATGGTGCTGGTATTTGAAAAGCTATAATTAGCTTCTGAAGTTAACACCCTTTCAGTTCTATTGTTTTGTTTTGTGTGCAGAGATTTGAGAAATCCTTGGTGTATTGCGACCACTATGAATAAATTTCCCAACTAAAAAGACTGCAGAGGTGTTCAGAAGCACTGTTAGTCAGACAGAGTGCTTCAGAATCTAATGCATAAGACTCAAGTCTTATGTCTGCAGCTTTTTAAAATTGATATTCAGCAATGATGATTATCAGGTACTAGTTTTTAAATGGTGTAACATGGGTATCTAGCTCTTACATATATGTAAGTTGTAGTCTATTTTACCTGGTAATATTTTTCACATGTTTAATCTAGAAATATGTTCTCTTTCAAGTAAGAATAATTTTCTTATGTTTCCTGTCCTTTACTAACATTCCTGTCCTCTGGCACATGTTTAATAGGTCAGATTACTTATTCACTGTAGTTCATTCTGGCACTATAATTCTCTAATTTATAATATTGATAATGAGACCATGAGTTTGGCTGCTGTCACCAGGTGATCACTTTAAAAATCAAAAAGTATTTAAAACCTAATGTATTTTGGGTAGGTTTATTTTACCTGTGGTTCTGCAGAGATCCAGTCAGGATTCTCATTGGTCACAATGGCTTGATTGAGAGCTTTGTGGTTATATGCCTAGGTATAGATTTCTAGTACCTCTTAGGGCTTTATGGGAGAAATGAAGGAATCATGAAAATCAATGTGACTGATTGCCAGATTATTGCACCTTTATTCATGTCTGTATACTGCAGGTGACTGTTACTTTGTGGAAAGTGACCACTTTCCTATAAAGTAGGTATTCTTGAGTATCAGTTCGAAAATTGCAGTTGGTACAGAAGTGAAGGAATATTTGTTTGGTTATTGGGGCAAATTGTGTGAGTCATGATTAAGATGGCTGAAAAGGATGTCATCCACAATGCTATTATATGCAATTGGGTCTGTTGGGTGACTGCTTAGAATGGGTAGTAAGAGGTTAGAAATATTTTCCTGACTTTTAATTTGTCTGGGTTTTCTCTTACTTGGCCCAAAAACTTTTACTCTCCTTGTGCAGTCCCTTTGATGATAGCCTCTGCAGAAATAGATGGTAAATCTGTCATAAATTGCAGGGTATTTAAACCTCAGAAGTGACATAACATGCAGTGTGGTGATGGGCAAGTCATTTAAATTCTGTCTAAGAGTTTTTCTGACACATCAGAGGTTTTATTCCTTTTATCCTTGAAAATTTATCTGCAGGTTTTTGTAGGCCTCTCAGAAACTGTAAATCAAAGTAGACTGATTCTAAATACTGCACTTCTTGCTGGTATTCTGTCCTACAGAGAATGAAAATTATATCTGTATTAGCAGTTAAAAACCACTTAGATTCTCAGGACTCTCTGTCAGGCATTAAGCTGGTAAAAATACCTCTCACAGTAGTTATGTCCTTAAAAGCCAGATATTGCTTAAGAATTCCTTCACAAAACCCCTACTGAAAATAACAGCTGACTCTCAGCTCTTAGTTTCAGGATCAATATTTTTAATTATCTTACTATTATCTTCCCTTTATGTTCTTTCTTGGCATGACCTTAAAGAAAAAATTACATTGAGGGGATTTATTAATTTGCTTTTGGTTTTAGAACTGAACCATTTTTCCTGAAGTGTAATCATTCTGGGTCTGGTAGCACTATATAGTTTCAGTAGCTGATTTGGCTCCCTCATTTGGATTAGTCTGAGTTTCCCATCAGTTTGGTAGGCTGATTGTCAACAGATGTTTTAGGGTCATCCTTCTTGTAATGTCTGACCCTCGGAGTTATTATTGGCCAAGTGGGGTTCAGAGTTCAGATCTCTGGGTGATGACCACTTCAGATTTGAAGTTCTCTGTTCCTTAAAAACACTCATCAAAGGTTTATTTCCCTTCTCCATAGCCTTGTAAAGTGGTGCAGTGACACAGCCTGAGGATCAATAATAACTTCAAAGTTTAAAGTTCTGTGATAGCAACAATATGGGAACAAATTTACTTATTCCAGTGGTTGTAAGTGATGCTTACTGATATCTCTACATCTTATGGAATTCTTGGCTGGGACACATGCCTTTTAGAATAGGACAAACCAAATATAGCTAAAGTTGTCACTGCGACTCTTGACCAGGGTCTGAACCTACTGCATTTTATGCTTTATTTAGACAAAGCCAAAAGTACTTTGCTTTCTAGTCTATAAAATGTTTATACGATATCCAGATTAGTGGCATCTTAATGATGGCGTTAATTAGTTTTGGAATGATGTGCAACAACTGTTTAGCAATGCACAGTCAGTAAAGATTTGGGATGTTGCAAAGGGAAATCAAGAATAAAGATGATTTTGTGATTTTTGTGCACTCTCATTATCATTTAGCTGTTCTAAAATATGCTAGGGTAGTAATTGTTTTCTAATACTCTCCTGAGTAAGAGAAATTTATTCACTGGGTGGGGGGAAGAACCAACCAGGTTTTATTCCTACAAATTTTTATTTCTTTTGAGAAACTTGGAGATGTTACAGCAATAAGAAGTTAACACATGAAATGTCACATATTCTTTGCGTGGTGTAGACCTGTAGAAATAGCCAGGCATTTTTATTTCTATAAAATTATTTACAGGGTCAGTAAGATATGTACCTGTTATGGAATTAATTTACTGGCAAGACTTGCATCCGGTTAAGAATTAGTACAGAAATTTTATGTCTGCTCTTGGCCCAGTTGTGTATCTCTCCAATAAAGCATTTATTAGTTGTTTTGTTTGGGGAGAGCACAGAGGGTTCCCTCTCCACTATATATGCTGATTGATTAGGAATACCACATTCATTACCTGCTGTGTTTCAGCAAATACCCGTGTCTATCAACAGCAAAAGGAAGCTAATGCAGGAGAAACCTGAATTTCAGCAAAGGAAGCTTGGCATAAGCTACCTTGGTAGAAATAAATGCATGAGGGGGTTTTTTTGTTTGTTTCTGAACGGTTCCCTCACAGGGAATGAGTTGGGTGATGTTGTTTCCGTTGGCTCCAGCAATGTCAAGGCCATTGATGATGAAAGTTTTGTACTGTTTTTCCTCATCGCTTGGAAAATTGTTTCTCCCCTCCTCCCTCCCCCCCCCCCCCCCCCTTCGCCAAATCACTGCCAAGTAAGCAGCTGTGAACAGAAAAATCTCTCAGCAAGATGAATCTGAAGTTTTGCATGCTCTGTGGAACAGGATACACAAATACAGCTTGGAGAAGATAACAGTTGAGGGGTACGAGTCCAGACTCTCTGAATAAAATGCATGTGCGTGAAATGGATGAGCCTTTTAATGTGTCTTATTAAGTTAAAAGATGCGGGAAAGAATTCAAAAATGAATGCAAAGTTTATTTTTCATAGTGACTTTTGGTACCTTAGCCTTAGGTAAGTAATGCCTGAAAGTTTGATGTCCAAGCTTTGCTATTAAAAGCAAAAGTAGCGAAAGCGAGTGCTGCAGTTCCATTGGAGACACTGGCAGACCAATGGCAGGAACTGGTCTGTAGAATTACAAGCTCAATTGAATATGTTTTAATTTAATATTGGTAAATATTATCCCTATCAAAGCTTCCCATCGAATTCCATGCATTTTGTTTCTGCCAGGGATATTTTTCATGGAGGAATGTGAAATCAATATGAGAATTCTGTGGGGTTTTTTCTCCAGGAAAATAAATGCAGGATGTGAGTGTGCAGAAAGTGTGGGCACCTATTTTAAAGCCACCTAATATTTTCCATGCTTGCAGTGGAAATTTTCAGTTGCTTGCAAATTTGACAAGCTTTAAGTGAGATTTTCCATTACGTGTTTCTGCTTTTATATTATTATTATTACATTTGGAGGGGAGATAATGTGCTTAAACGTGTAAATGACATATAAATAACATTTATACACAATTTATGACTAGAATAGCTGTGCTCGATTCCCGTTCCTCTGCTGTAGCTACAGTGCTTGTCATGTTTTGTTACATTTGGTCTGTAATATTTCATCTTTGTGAAGTACTTTGTCCAAGTGAGACTCAAGTTTATCAAGGCAGTGATTTTTGTGTCCAATTTATGTAAGCTTTTTAAATGTTCATAGTTAATATTTTATTTCGGTTTGCATTCAGGTAAGTCAGGGTGAAATATTGCAAAAGGATATGGAAATGTCTGTTTGTAATTAAAGAAACACTAATTGGACTTCAGGGACTCTGTGTAAGATACACTAGTCTTTCCCACGGCCACACCCTGAGCATATGATCTTTAACTGAATTCATGGAAACATTCACACTGCTTCCTACAGATTGCAGCTGGCACTGTCTATAAAATCTCTGCTTCACAAAGAGAAGAGGATTTTATGTGATAATGTGCAACGATACATTTCATTCTGCTTCAGTCTTACTATACAGTTATGTGAAACAGATGTAATGCACTGTAAAAAGACAGTAAAATGCAATGCAATTATGCAGTAATATCAAAATCCTAGTAATGGTCCGTGGAGTTCTCATTCAGAGGCGGTGAAATAATGCAGTACTTGACCATCAAATATGCATGTGGCTTACAGATTGCATGCCAGCTAAATTGTTAGATGACCCACCAACTGCTTTTGCTATTTCAAACTTTGAACATCTTTCCCATAACATCATCCTTGCAAGTAGAAATTTTCAATGGCACAGAATCACTTTTCTGTTAACAGCATGAAAATGTAGTACGTTGTCAACTGAAATATAAGGCCAATTAGACCTGGTCCCGTCCAGTTCACCACTCAGTTTTCAGCAGTTGCTAATCTCTGGCATTTCAAAGAAAGAACTCAGACTTTGCAAGAGACAATGGATGGACACTCATCAGTGCCTGTTGGGGGGATTGTATGTTGCACAAGGAAGGTTCAAGACTCTCGCATTTGTACTAGTGCCAGTTGGTTTGTGTTCTCCATGTGCACTTTGAGATCAGAAGAGAAGTTAGCATAGTCATTTGGTAGCAGTTTTATTCCTGTTCAAAGGAACTCTCTTCTCCTTTTGGCAAGGTGGTAATTAATTTTTAAGCTGACAGCAACTCTAGTGGAGTTTCTTCACTCCCGGATGCTTCAGTCTGAATCAAAGTTGGGTTTATGTCAATATTCCTGTGGGTGTGGTAGGATGTGGATGAAGCTGAAGGGAATTCCCATTTAGTAGACTTTGAAACGCTGATAGATGATATTTTCCTCGTTTTCTAAACACTAATGTTAACTCAGATTGATGGAAAATGATGATAATGTAAAATATCATTGGCTGTACCGATATCTTGGTACATGTCTTCACCTGAAAGAGGTGTAGCTAGAGGATAGAAAAACATTTCATCACTCTGCCTACTTTATGGCTTCCTTAAGATGGTTTCTGCAGCTAGTCTGTGAGGAAAAGGAGAGTTTTATATAAAAAGAAAAGCTCTAGTTATAAATGTAAAGAGAAAAGCGTTGACATTGTTGTGTTTTTAGTCTGTCCTTTGAGTATGTACATCCATTCTTTTCTGTTATTAGAAGTCATTCACAAGCCTTTACTCTTCTTCACTGTAGTGAGTAGAGGCCCTTGGGAGTCAAGACCTGTGTCTTAGTATCTCAAGAAATATGCTTCTATAGGTATGAGCTAGGAATCATTATTCAATGCTATAGGCTTTAAAAACATAGTGACGTAACTTAATTCCATACTGTTGAGATTAACTACTTCTGTTTTTTATCTTTCTTCACAAACCCCTTTATGGCTAGCATACTCTGTGTGAGCTCAATTCAAAACATTTGCTGCTTCCAATTTAGGAATATAACAGATAAAAAAACATAGGAAACATGGGAAATATCTGTAGCTAATTAAAAAGGAAAGGAGACAAGCTTCGGACCACTAGAATTTAAAAGGTTGAGTTTGGCTGCTGCTTGTTCTTGGCTTTTGCTACAGGATGGATTAGTAGTTTTATAATTTAGCACAGTATAACTTGTAATGTCCAATATTAAAAGGGTGAAATATTCCAGATCTTGGACTTTTGACTTCTGGCATGTGAAATTTTAAATTCAAGAGGAAATGTTCTGAACTATTGTGACTTGGGTTGACCTGGTAAAGGCTTTGAAGTAGCTGGTGGTTTGTTTTGTTTTGAATAAGTAAAACAAGCTGAATTTCTCTAAAGCTGCCTTAAATTTACCTGAACTTTTTTGGAGTAGTAAATGCATCAGAAATATCCCATGAGAGGAAACGTTGATATTTGGCATAAGTTCCATCTGAAATTCCATTCTCGGTCAGACCAAAACTATTGCTGGGGAAAAGAAAAAAAAAAAAAAAGTAAAAGAAAGAAATCCAACACAAAATCAGAAGACCGTAGTGCCTCTGACATTTCCAAGGAGAGTTTAGCTATATTTGGTTCATCAGTTCTGTTCAAGTCATTGACCAGTGGTGAACCCAAAGTTAGGACACCGGTTCTGATGCAGTGGCTGCAGCAGCACTATGTTTATGCTGGCATAAGCAGTTCCCTTTCCTGGCCACCTGCTCCCTCCCCATCCTGCTCTGAGCTGCTGCTGTGCCATGATCCACCTAAAAATATAATTATATATAAGTACATGTATATAAATATATATATAATTATATAATATATAATAATGAACAATAATTTCATTAAATTAATATTTTAAAGCTTTATTAAAATGTAATTATAGCTGAATTAGAGCATATTTGTGTGTAAATATTCACATTTCTAACTATGAATCTAGAAGAAACTGATGTAAAAGAATCATAGTTTCATAAAATCAAGTTTTGTAGAATAAGTTTAAGTGAGAAAAAGCTTGAGCGGGAAGATCTGAAAAAAATCAAAGTCCTGGTGGATTTTGGTTAACCCATTCTCCCATTCCCATTGCCTTGGTCTGACCTTGAGAAAAGTCTTTGAACTGTAGAAATACTATTCTTGTAAAATTAGCATGTGTCAGTGAAGAAGTAAAGAAAAAGACTTTTAAAAACTCAGCCAGCTGAGAAAGTGACTTCATGCTGTAAACATTTTCACAAAGAAACCTTTGGCTCTCTTTTGGGTCATTACTTGGTAAACACCATCAAATAGAATCATTTAAATAAAAGCAGTGATTGAAAGGGGTACACAGAGCAGCAGTTCACTCTCTGCAGCCTTGAAGAAGCAGTGTCTGGGAAAACTTCAGGCATCTGAGCAAGGGTTTTTATACAAGTCGTAGGGTCTCTTTGATGAATTCATTAATTCATACTGCCATTGTTTCAAATGAGAACAGCAATAATTTTGTTTGGAGGTGGAGAGATCTTCTTTGGAGGAATATAGCGTATTTTTTACATATATGATAGAATCATATAATACCTTAAGTTAGAAGTGAGCAATAAGGATCACAGCAAAGAAGTCACTGTCCTCTCTCAGTTAAGGGTTGCCCCTACACCCTTCAGTGGTTCCTGAAGGCCTCTCCTAAAATTTCCAGATATTAGCTGTTTTTAATATGCATCTGGAATGAAGCAATAGAATTTGGGCTCAAGCAGGAAGATTCAGTAGCTCCAGTGGCATCATTGCAATGCTTTGTTATACTGTGTAATTGCATTTGATGTCACATCCCTGTGAATTTTGACCCAGGGTTTGGCCCAAGAAGTTTTGCTGCATCTGTCTGTGGATGCCTTGCTCTGGTGTAAATTACAGAATTTTTTTATGTTGATCATACAAGGCATACAGATTAGCAAAGGGTAATGAGGCATTAAGAGATATCTAATAAGAATGTGGGAGCTCTGCAACTTTTTCATAGTCTAAAGTCTGTGGAAAAGAGGGAATGTCACGGGCAATATAGTTTAAATCACATGTTGATTGGAACATCGTTGCTGTAGCATAGAAGTTGCTTTGGAGGAAGAGAAAATACATAGTTTGTGTTAGGTCTATGAGGTGGAAAGCTTGTAAAGTAAGCATAAGTGCTTACAGAATGATAGTCAAATAACACTCACAGAAAAATCTGGAACCATTAATAACTATAAAGTGTTGGAAATCATGGTTTCATCTCTGAGAATGAGAAGCCGTGTCAGTCTGTCGGTAAAGATTTGCTTTTCCAGAATCTCAGTTGCCTTCATTTAACAGCTAGTTCCTCAAGAGGGGAGCAGTTTGGGTGTCAATATCACTGTACAAGATATTATAGTTCGTGCTCTCTCATTTCAAGTCAGAAATAAGCCAGTTGTGCTGCGCTGTCAGACTCTGATAGAGGTTTCAGTTTAGGGTATAAGTAATCAGTACTTTAGTCTGAAACACTGTAACCAAGAAAACACTGTAAAATTATTTTGGAAGTGTGGAGTATTGTGTCTCTTACTTATTGTAAACAATTTACATTTTCTTCAATTTTTTTAACATTCTTATGATGCATTTGTTGGGCACAGTTAGATATTCTGCCAAACTGTAACTATAATGCCAATTGAGCCATTGCCTGTCTTCCACATGCAATTGCAGCATTTGCTACTGCTGCCTTCATATAGTCTTAAGTCAGTGGAAAGTTCATCATATTTGAGAAGGAGGGATAGAGTAGTCATTATAGGAAAGATATTGAAAACACAGTGGCCAAGAGAAGGCCTGTCTATTTAAAAGCAAGGAGGAAGCACTCTACCAGTGCAAAGCCTGTTTTAGAGATCCAAAATTGGTGTCATGGACAAAGACGCCAAAACATTTTAGCTCTGCAGAGGAGTAATGTTGCCCAAGAGCAGAAATTGCAGAATATTCCAGAGGAAGAGCCTTGTGGAGGTTCTCTCCTCCAAACCTTCATTCAGAGGGTTTTGTTGTGGTGGGTTTGTAGGGCTTTTTTTGATTGGTTGATTGTTTTCTTTTTTAACTGGACCCCCATAGCTTGTGTTTCTTCTTGGGAAGTCTTACAAAAAAGTGAGGGTTTCCTCCTCCCTGGAAAACATTACCACCACCATCACTCAAGGCTAGGTTCTTATGATTTTAGGTATTGTTAGAACTGGCCAAGAGTGTTGTCAATTACTGCTAGTAATTTCTGTTGGATGCAGGAGGCAACACTTAGCTGAACAGTAGCCAAAGCCTATTAATGGGAAATAAGTACACAGAAGTAATTCAATCTGTGTAATCTTATCTACAGATGGTCCTGAAATTTCTGCAAGGCCTCTGGCAAGCAACTGGAGTGATGCAAAAACAAAACCAAAAAGTCTGCATGCTAATAGAACTAAAGATGTGAAACATCTTTGTGAACCAGACCTAATTTTCTACTTGCAGTAAGCCTGAGACCTCGAGACACGAATAGCCTGTGGCCCAAGAAATAAAAAAAACAGTGAGTCCTTTCTCATACTGAGCTGAACTACCACCTAACGCATGATGAAGTTGTAAAAAAGAAAACAAAAAACCCCCAAACAGTAAAATAGAGGTATGCCGCTCTGATTCTTCTTTATTTATTCTAATCCTCAAGAAGTGAGTAAATTCCATTGTGCCACAGCTGCTCTCTGGGAAAAACTTCTGGAAAGAAAGGTAGAAGGAAGAAAGAATGTTTTAATGTGGCACCTTTTCAATAATGTGTCCACGTGTGTGAGCAACACTGTGGGTTCAGGGAATGAGATGCCTGAAGAAACTCATCTTGTTTATAAACTTTGGGTTTATTTCCTATAGCACTTTCCATGGTGGTTATATGAATATGGCAAATATTTTTCTAATTACTAATTCACTTGTGGAGGACTTCATGCACTCTGTAAGTCTTTGTTCTGCAGTACAGATGATCCTGCAGAAAGGATCTCAGGTTGCTTCTCTGGAAGCAACTATATTTCTCAGAAGATGTCTTTGCAGTGTTCTGTCTCTGTGGTGCTTCCCGCTACCAGTTGGTGGTACATACAACAATCTATCAGAGAACTCCTAATGAGTTCTATAGTATTAGGAACATATGTTTTTTTTAGTTTTGTTGTTCTGTTTTTCCTGACACATGCCCCATCTGATTTGAAGAGAGAAGGTCACACTGGGGATTTGGAAGAGTAACTGCAATGAGGATAGGAACGGCTTCTTATAGCAGTTGCATTAGCATCACCATTGAGTTGTAGTGGTGTTTTAAACCAGTATAGTAAGTTAAATTTTGTTTATTGGAAAATCCAATAATGTTTGGATCTGGCATGTTTGGGTAATGTGCTAATTCATTCAAGTGTTTATAAATGAAGGAGAACACATTTGAAAAAAGCCCAAGCCCTGTCAGTAACTAAATGAAGGGAATAGTGCAGTGAAATCCATTTGAAGCTGTGAAGAGTTTGTTTCTCTACTGTAAAAATTGTCTCTGTCATGGCAGATCAAACTCTTTTGATCTCCTGTCTCACATGTTTTAGGAATCTGCAGCTGCTGATGCCTGGGCAGTGAGTTGGGAATTCTAGTATTGTGAAACAATGTTACCCAGAATTTGTCTCATAACTATTGTTTTTGAACCTTATTAATCCCATATTATTAAGAGGATGGAGTAATTCCCACACACGCAGCTGTGGGCTGTTGTGTGATACCACCAGAGCAGATCGGTCTAAATCCCAGCAGAAATGGTCCCTTGGGAAATGAGGGCATTGCACCTAATTAGGAAGATTTCCGAATTGCCCTGCATTGCTTTCTAAGAGAAGCGTGGAGATTCTGTAGCCCACTTGCAGAACTAAATTAATCTGGTGTGTATTCATGTTTGGCTGGTACTGGCCACTTGCAAAGCCTTTTTAGTTAGATGAGAATCTGCCACTCAATGGGCAGAATATTTCCCACAAAGTTTATGTGAGAGGAGATGTAAGTGGATCTGTAGTTCCATGTGAAACTACTGTGGGTTTTTTTTAACATTGTACTACAGCAATTCAAATTAGGGGTGGTTAAAAAGGGTTGGGCATTTTCCAGCTTGTACTTTTGCTTGTGTCTTGGGCCAAAACAACCAAACTTAGCCTGGGGTTTGAAATGCTTTGAGTTTGTATGCCTCCCTCTAAAAAAAAAAAAAACCAAACCATAAATAACAAAATAGCATGTATATAGCTAATTTTGAAAGATATCACAACAAAACAAAACCAAGGAGTTCAAGAATAAAAACAAAAAGGTTTAGTTTTTGGCAAGAATTTATCCATTCTGACTCCCAATTTCAGTCGGAGAGGTAGGGTATATTTGCACATGTTTAACTTAGGTGTTGCAAGATTATAACACACTGCAGGATAAGTGATTTACACTGAAAATATTTTAGGGATTTGTGAGGTTTTTTTTTTTTCTTTTCTTGAGCAAATGAAAGATTATCAATTGGTGAAAAATGTTTGTGCATTCATGTGTATGAATGTACACACAAAGACATAAGGAGACTCTCACACTCCTACAGACTTGCCTTCTGACTTAAAGTCAAATTGAAGTAGAAGGTAGAAGCTGCTTAATGTAGAAGCTGCCTGTGGTTTTTCTTTTGTACTAAATGTGGTCAGCTGATTGAAGTTCAAAAAATGATTTTTCTTGCTGACTACTTTTTTTAACCCTTTTGCTGTATCACTGAAATGGGAAGTGTCTGGGGCTCAGCAAGGATGACATTTATTCTTAGGAGGATGGGACAAGATTAAAAGTAGAAA
>BJBW01010006.1:0-23627 GCA_004320125.1 Scolopax mira
CAGGCCCTTAATCATCTTTGTGGCCCTTTGTTGTACCTTCTCCAGGAGTTGCGTGTCCTTCCTGAACTGGGGAGCCCAGAACTGGACACAGTACTCCAGATGGGGCCTCACCATGGCAGAGTAGAGGGGCAGGATGACCTCCCTCGACCTGCTGTCCATGCTCTTCTTGATGCACCCCAGGATGCCATTGGCCTTCATGGCCACAAGGGCACATTGCTGGCTCATGGTCATCCTGTTGTCCACAAGAACTCCCAGGTCCTTCTCCTCAGAGCTGCTCTCTAGAGCTGGTCTCCATCATAACACTGCGCCGAGGCTTAAGCTCTGCTAACCAATTTCACACTGTATATTTCTGCCTCTGAACAGATCCTTCTCCCAGACAATTTAAAAATGAAGGGAAAAAAAACCCCACCCAAAACGATTATGTTGAATTTCAAATCAGTATGAAACCAGTTGTGGTGCAAGTTTAACTGCTGAACAGCTTTCAGGTTCTTCATCTGGCACAAGCTGTCACACATGCCTGCTTCATGCAAATTCTCCTGCCAAGAAGCCTGTAATCCAACAGCAGCATCACAAATTTATGGCATTTTCTGGGTTTTTCTCTTCCAGTCTCAGGCCACTACCTCACCTCTGATGAGCACTCAGAGCTCAGTGAGGAGTGCTAACTCCCTGTCCCAATGCAGTCTTAGAGCTTCTGGCTTCATTTTTTGGGTTGTTTTGGTTGTTTTGCAAAATCATACAAGTGTAATATTGGAAATAGCAACATGCTGAAATTAGCAACAAAACAAGAAGTATATAAAAGCTTGTCAAACTCAGAAACAGTTGGTTCCCTTCCTTCAAGGTAATGTTCATATCACTCTACTGGGATTGAGGGTGCCAGTGACAGCAGAGACTGTGGATGAACTGAAGATGCTGAGTGTGCAGGAGACTTGACAGGCAGGAGTTGATCGGCTGCTGCTACTGTTTATAATTCCATCAATTTGCATGCTGTCTCCTGCTCTAGGTCATGCTTCTGCTCTTCAAAAGACTTCTGTTTTCCTTCCTTTAGCACACTGCATGTGACATAGACAGTGAGTAATTCCTGTTATTCTTATTTGCATCTATTGTTGACATGGCTGCTTAGATCTAAAGAATAAGTGGGATTAAAGGGCTGATCTTACTCTTCTTTGCAGCAAAGACAAAACTGCTACAGTGACACAGTAGGCACTCACATCCTTAGAGAGGGAGAAGACTGCAGTGAGTTTGTCACTTGTGGATTTGGGTGGAGAAGTTAGTACAACAGGAGTCCATGGCATGCTTTTAACTTTCCCAAGCACTGAATTTATCTGTGCAGCTAGGATTTACACCTTAACGCTGTTATTAATTTGCAGTTTATGAGCAACCTTACAACAAAACCATGTAAACTGTTTAACCTCATATACATGATTGATATTTTGTGCTTGACTGTTAATCATGCATGAAAGCAAGCAAAACAGTGAAACCAGAGAGTGTAACAATTCAGTCATAGGTGACAGGTCATTCACCTCAGCAGATGCCTGCTTGTTCCCATGGCTTAGAAAGGCTGACCTCCGGTTATCTGTGGTCCAGGCTAGTGTCACCGTGTCACTATAGCAACAAAATGTCCTTTGAAAAACAGCATGAGGCACCTCAGTCTACTTCCCTGGGGGCTGGGGTTCACATTAGAGGGGCCGATACAATAAGTGATGTAAAGTTGCAACTTTGTTGACAGAGAGGCAGATGTTAAACCGGCTGTTCACTCCTGGGATTTTGGCTTCCAAAGGCAGAGTGAGGCCGAACATGTTTTATTTTAGACAAAAAGAGAAGACACAGAGTCTCTCTCTTCAGAGAAACAAGTGTGTTTCCTGCTTTATGGCTACCAGGGAGGCAGCAAAATGAAAGGGCATCAAGAGGGACATGCTGGCTGCCTCAACTGCATCAGTGCTTGCTTCAGCCTTCAGCTTCCTGGACCACTTCGACTTCAGCATTCCAAGGATCAAGTGTCCTTTGCAGATTAGGGAACAGGTAAATGCTTGATGTGCTTGTCCCTTCTGTTCTAGACACAGCATGAGGCTGTGTAATTCCCCACATGTGCTTAACTTTCTCAGTGACCACAGATGACAAACTTAGAGTAGACATCTATTTTTTAACATGGCCAACATAAGCGAGATTGATTCCACTGAATGAAGGTCTTTCCAGCCCAATCACTGTGTCTCAAACCTTTTAGTCTTTGCTGGTTTTAAGAGTTTTGCATTGGCCAAAATAAATTGAATCAAGCTAAGTGGCAGAGGGATAGATAAGCATATCCCAGGATAAATAAAGGTTTGATATGGTAGCCATAGTGACTGTCAAGAACAATGGCTACTGCAGTTCTGTAAATCTCTTCCTTCTGATGTTTGAACTCTTTACATAAGATACCAATCACAACTCCTGAATGCCATTAGGACTGTGATTTAGAAAAGCTTTTGAGATTTAAGCTCCTAGTCCAATTATGCAAAACTTCTCTGCCACCTTCACCTGACCTATATGCCAGAATGCCTACATAAACTTTGTTAGTTATCCTGTAGTAAAGATGATAATAAGATCTAGAAATTCTAAAGAGCAGAGAGATAGTTGCCAGGTTAACATACATTTTTTGTGCTTTTGTGAATTTGTAGGCCCAAAATTAACATTCCATTAGCAGAAGGTCTCACATTGAGCTACTTGGTTTTTAGATAACTATTCCCTAGCAATACTCTCTAATGACTTCTCTTGAAGCAATAAGTAAAGCCATGCTAATCTATTCTGTGTAGATTCTTGTATATCACCCGTCAACTTAACAAATCACCTTTTAGTAAAACATTACATGACAGAATAAAACCATGTATTGTTTGTCCTTCCATCCTCTTTCGCAGGTGTTCTCAACATGAGGTGTTCTCTTGTATGTAGTCATATAATTTGATTTTGTGAGGTGTTGTCTTTTTGTTAGATTTCTAAAAGTATATGTTGTTACTTAAATAAGGAAGAGCAAAATCAGAGCTACAGACCAGGATTAGAAAAGACTTTTAGTTGTATACTCAAAGACTATTTTAAGGACTGTCAACTGAGTAAGACTGATCTCCCATCCTAGAGACAACAGTAATATATCTAAGATATACCCAGGAATGATAAATATGAGCAATAAAACAGGCAGGTATATAAAATGGACAGCTTCTGCTTTATACACAACAATAAACAGGTGCTAAAACTGATTAATACCCAGAGAGGGTATGTTTAATCCATTTCAGCATGTGTTTATTACCAGTATACCTCTAAGGTATTAATTTTTCCTTCCCTAACGAGACTGGAACATACTGATAAATCAATATCAGAGTTTCTGAGCTTATTGAAGAAGAACATGGGTAGGAACAAATAATTATCAAGGAGAGTTTTTTTTTAAAAGTGAGCCATTTCTTGAGAGAACAGGTCGTATGGAAAAGAGAAAGGAGGTATGTGCATGTGAATTTATTTTAAAAGTTTCCATGGCATTTCTGATTGGTTAAAATAATTCTGAAACTGTACACTTAAACCACAACTGCGTAGTTCAGGTTATTTGTATTTGCTAAGAAGGAGGAGGGACTCACATAAGGGACATACTTCTCAATCCCATTCTTTCTGCTTAAACACAACCTCTTTCTGTTAAAGTTGAACCTAACTTTTCTGCATGATCCCAAGGTTCTGAATGCCTAAATAAGTTTTGGAAATGTGGGTTATAAATCCATATTAATAATGTTCCTTTGAAATGATGCATGAAAGCAAATTCTAGATGTACCATCAGCAAAGGTACATTTCCTACTGCTAACCTGTGCTGGATGATGAAATGTGGAATTCTTTCTAATTTATGCAGGTTTTTACCTTTTTTCAAAGTGATGCTACCAGATGTGTTGCTGTGAGTGTATGAAAGCTCTAGTCTTCAATGGGAACAAGGCTCATTACACACTTTTATAAAGTTCTGAGGGATCCTAAGAGAACAAGCACTACCCAGCCAACTCCATCCAATTTAGCTTATCTTCTGAGAGTGTCAAGCTGAGTCCAAGACTTATCTTCTCATTACATCTCTAAGTCAAGTCCCGCGTACATGCTGGTGTTTAAATGTGTAAACTTTACCCTTTGGAAAATTCTCACAGGTCCTGAAGTGTATAGATAAGAGGCCAACAGAGAGAAAACACCTGAAGAAAGTGAAGTATGTGGGTAGGAGAGAGCTGTCCTACATAGACATGCTGCTGATTTTCAGTTTTTGTGTATTTGGAAGTTGGATGACCCAAAGTATTCTGGGTATAATCCAAAATGCAAGAAAGTGCTGTACATAATGTCATGAACTCTTAAGGAATTAGTATGAGTTTTAGATGCCAGAGTCTTTATGTGGAATTGCATGAGAAATAGACTTTTTTTGGAGGAGGGAAAGTTGCTTTGTATTTTAAATAAGAGTTGAATCTCTAGTTGCAGACAAAAATTAGGGGGGGTAAAAAGAAAGTCTAAAAATTCTACATGCAAAATGCAAACAAGAACGTTTGTATCCCACTTTTTTGTATCATTTGACTTTCCTGGAGGCAGGGCTTAGAATTGCTCTATGAGTTTTGATACTGAATGCAAAACTAGATGTGACACATTACAACTGGTAGAAATTTGGAGGTGATAGTGAGAAAGCCTTAAAAAAACTACGTAGGAATACAGTATATAAATGTTAGCACTTTAAAAAAAATGGAAACTCTTCTGCCTTGTAGGCAAATAGTTTAGAAATGTCTAAACCGAAAGAAAGCATGGAAGAAGACTTCCATGTATCATAACAAAAAGATACAAGGTCTATGACATAATCTACAGTTCACACCACTCCTTCATAAACAATCCTATGTATAGTTTTTAAAAGCATATTCAACCAAGAGTTGTTTATAGTCAATTTCAAACAGAGCAGTATTTCACCAAGCACCTTGTGCAAAAATGTCAAGCAGATCAGATGAGGTAAGGCCTAGACTTAACTCAGTTGTTAAGAGTTAAGTCTCTTAACTCTTAACCACATCCCAAAACAAGGCATTAAATGCACTTTGTAAAATGTGTCAGCATTATGCCTTTTACTGAATTCTATACAAAGCCCAGTCTAGACAATATTCCCATCTCAATATATGGCATTTATGTTGCGTCATTGGAGGCTCACTAAGTTCGAGACATTAATGTCTTTGATGCTGGAATATTGCTTATTATTATTATGTCTTGCTCAGACCAAGTTGCACTGGGGCCAATTATGCTCTAGAGCACCAAGTGTTTAGGGAACTGCTGTAAGATTGAGTACAATTCAGCTAACATAAATTTAGGGATTTTAAAATTATGTCTCAGCTGAGCTGGTCAGGTCGGTCCCTCTACAGTCAGTGCAGACATCTTGGCATCTCAAAGAATGATTGTTCCTAGAGAAAGTGTTAAGGATGAGATAAAGCACTGCCTTAGATGTGCTCTTCTCTCTCTCCCCAGTGACTGCACTGTGGAGGTGGAGATTAGCTGCTGTACCGTAGGTGAGATGAATTCCACTGCTGATCAGAACGAGAGGATGTAATAGTCTCCTATTAGGAGGAAATATACATTGAATAGCAAATATATGTTGAAAGAAACACATCAGGAGCAAGGGCTGGGGTCCAACCAGAGGTTCAAAAGGTTGTGGTTGTAAAATTATTGATATTTAAGATTTGAGAGGTCTAGATAGAAAGTTTTTCCTAGTCCTTTCAAGTAAAAGTTAGCCATCTGTGATTGTTTCTAGCTCCCACTTCTAATCCAGCATAATATTGGTCTGCCACTCCTATAGGCTCCACCATGAGCCACCTCTCCATAAACTGCTTGATTCTTTCTTAGAACAGTAGCAGTTAGCAAATTATTTAAAGAGTCCATCCCTCCCAGGGATGGATATCTGTGGGGTTTAACATTGAAATAATCTTTTTACCTCACCTCTTTCTTTTTTCTGAATCAGTATATAGATTGGTCTCTGAAATCACTTGGGACAGAACAGAGAAGTAGAGGGGGAGATACTGGCCAAATGTTCTCTCACTACAGTCATACTTACTAAAGCTTCTGTCTGACCTGTCCTAAATTGTATTTGTTTTGATATGTATTTGGAGTCCCCAGATTCTCCAACAGGATCTTGGGTCAGCTCTGAAGCAGAAGTAAGTGGGAAGAATGAGAGATGCCACTCTGCTCTACTGCTCACATACTTGGCTCTTCAGTTTGCAATTGCCATTCTGATCCCTAGACATCTGTGGCAATTTTCACTGCAGCCCTGGTTAGGGGGGCCGTGAGAAAGTTCCTGGGAAGAAGCAATAGTATGCAGTCCTCCACACTATGAACTGTCATCCTCTCCAGAGAAAAGGAATTAGAAATAGCATTGTCCTCAAAAGCTGAGAAAACTTGCAGATTTTCCATGTACAGTGAACAGTTTCTATAATTACCAGGAAAACAAAACAGAGAGACAAAGTTGTGCATCATGGGCATCCTGTCTCATACACACTGCTGTGATAATGAAATCCAAACCCTGTGGAATTGCAGGCACATTATTCTCACTTGCTTTAAAGGTCAGCTAAGAAGCTAATTTCTCAAATGGGCTCATAGCTCTGAGACAACGTAACACTAGCCGCTTCTTCCAACAAATTGCAGTTGTCAGAGAAACTGGATTAGTAGCTCATACAGCTAAAAATAGACATTATGTGCTTGCCAGAGAAGGATGAATTCAGTAACAGAGGTGAAGGTAAATCAAAATATCATATCTAGAGAAAAAGCAACAAAAATCTGCTCAACACAAAACAAGTTCCCATAAAATTACATTAAAAATAATTGGAGTCACCAACTGGAAGAATGACAGTATTTAGTCTTGATTCTGTTTTATTCACCTTCCAGATCCACCTTGCAGTTACTGCTTTATCAGCTGAATCAGTTTGACCAGAGTCCTTGCAAAGTCATGTACCTTAAGTTGGGAAGTGAAAGTCATTATGCTAAAGCCAGTAGTGGAATACTAAAAATGAAGAAGCTTTGGCTTAACCTTTTTTTTTTTTCTTTGGGGAGAGGAGGATAATTTATCACTTAACTTATTTAACCAGAAAAATAAAAATGAAACTCCAGAATCCCTAAACTAGTATGAGAGCTACAGTGTAAGCAACTTTCCAAACCTCAGCAAATCTATACTAAGAAGTGGATAATTATTTTTCATTGCATCAAACTTTTGTATTTTACAGATGTCTCTTCTATGCTGTGATTCTAGCAAATTAGTATTACTACTTGTTTGGACTTAAAAAAATCAAAACCAAACAAAAGCAATCCCCCGAACATTTCTTTATTCTTTATTCTTCTTACTAATTTTCTACAGCAGAGCAATTCCACCATATAGCGTATGATCCTGAAGAAGCAGTGAAGTCTGGTCAAGGTGAAAAGTTCTGCAAGGTACAGGTTGCTTCTCAACTGCAGACAGGTCTGGCAGTAGTTGCATGCATTTTGTACAATGACTTAAGTAATTTTTACTTTTATATTCGGAACCAGATCTATGTATATTTCAGGAGTAATCTTCACTACTTCCTTTAGAAATTCTTTCTGTGATATGTACCTTTTCTGCACATCATTTGTAAAATATCTTAATTTAAGATCTGAGGCATTAGCAAGTGTAGGGTATAAATAATAACATGTCAGCAAATCAAATCACTGTGAAAAATATTTATAAAGCATTTATGCTCAGTGTCTTTTATTTATATCTTATAAGCTAGAATTGTTTTTGCAAGTTCTATTCTTTCAGAAGCCTTTGTTCATCATTCTGAGAGGTCAAAAGTAATCTTAATTTTGGGATTTAATTGTCGTCAATACCATTTTTCTGTCAATCACTGTACCATTATGACTGCAGTATTAAGGTTCAGTTGTGAAATAGAAATGTCAGGACAAGCAGCACCAGCAGTTATCTGCTTTGCACATCCTACACATTACGCACACATTTCATGGCATACTTTGTCTTATTCTCTAGAACATAGACTGGGTAAATATGTAGAAAAATAGTTAGCAATAAAAGTAAAAGATATGTGGACACTGCGATGTCTGATAGATATCTTGAGATGCTATGGATCTATTATCACCTACTCCTGGGATTGCTCAGAATCAAATCATGCCTCCTTGACATCCATCCTTGTTTCAGTGAGAGGCATGGTCATCATCATCCTTTTAGTTAAATCTCCATTACATTAGAACTCAGAGATTAATAACACAGGATTTTTTTTGGCCAAGTAGTCTAAGAGAACTAATATTGTGGGGTTTGGATATGGTGGGATTCACTGCTAGGACTGACTGTACATGCCTTCTTGATTTGATTTTAACCTTTCCCGGTTTACTAAAATTCTACAGTTCCTTGTTGCAGGATTTCATAGTGTTTTGGAGAGGCTGTGGGTAATCTGGTTGTGCAATACACTGGTGCAACACCCAAAAGTTAAACTGTTTTAGACCACCATCCTGGAGAGACCAACCAATGTTTCACAGCCACAAATTATTCTCTTTTCCACTTCGCTTTGCCTCTATGGCCAATTTTAGAGAAAAAAACCTGAATGCTACTAAAAATCTTCTGGTGGTTTATATTTGTTTCAGTGGGATAAGCTCATGATTAGGAGAAACTTTTGCAAATCAAGCCAGTGTTATTGACATGAACTTCACAGACTGAACTCATCATCAAGTCATAGATCAGCCTCTTCCCAAAGCCTCTGAGAACAAATTGAACTTTGCATACAATATCTTGCCTAAAAGAACTGATAACAATTTTCCAGTTGTCTGTCATTGTGACGCTAACTCTCCATCTAATGGAAAACCCATAAAATTCATGAGACCATCAGTGGAAAATCTCGTACTCCTGGTACTTATTTAAACCTTTCTTCAAGGAGCCTGCTTCAATTCTGAAACTGGTGATTTAACTAGCAGTTCATTTAGCCTCATCTTCATTTCCTCTGCAAGTAACTCTAGAGGATATTTAATCATTGATGCCTTAGAGTTGTATCATCTTTCAACTTTTCCCTTTGATGTCAGTGTTGCCAAAGTAAAATCTGAGGGCTAGTTCCTGTCTAAGATAGTCACAAACAGATCCAATAACTGGGACAAACATGTGAAGGTGAATTGTACGTATGAGTAAAAAAAATGGGTTATTGTAGGAAGATGGTTATTCACCTGAGTTCATGATGCTCAGTTTTAGGAGTGGGAATTTTTAGTAAGAGTTATGAGCCACATATTGGTGGTTTGTCTTTTACTGAGAGCAGAACAAAGAGAAGGAGCAGTTCATTGCAGTTCAGTTTTAACTTCAGCTTTGTGAATGCTGAGAATTGCTGCTTGTCTTGTTTCAATCTTCTCTGTTCTGCAAGTTGGATAAAAATTATTGGTACCCCTAAAATGTGAAGACTGACCACCTCAAAGTGCAGTCCTATGGAAATGGACCAATCTCCCCTGGGTGCAAGTGGTTTTTGTGTAATTCTGTAGTACCGTTTTAGTGTGTCCTATAAAGCTTCTCTGAAGAGACTTGAACTTCAATTGTACAAGCCTTCTGCACTAAGTAACAAGATTACAACCTTGCACTATCAACAAAGGATGCTTAGCATTAAAATAATATTGGATGTCATTAAATAATACTAGAGCTCTATCAGGGTTTAGAGCACTGTGATGTTTGTGAGGTTAAGTAGGTTGCATAAAATTTCTTACAGATTTGAAAATAATTTAATTAATGTCAGTATTTCCATTGTAGTAATATGCAGAAGAGGTAAGGTGGTGTCCCTAGAAATTTCTATAAACTTAATGGTTAACAGATTAATTTTTCTACTATGTAAATCTGAACATTATGTTAAAATATCAGCCTACAGCCTGGGAAGGATATGGCAGGTTAGAGTTTTACTGTAAGCTAGCATAGGCAGAAAAGCTCAGCAAAACATATAAGCCAAGATCTTCCCACACTGAAACCAAGGGATTAATTACAAAATCAAGTCTGATTACTTGTCCTAGCTGTTTAGCAGGGTCCATACAAACTATCGCATGCTATATTTCAGTTTTTTTATTAGAATTCATTTGGCAGTCTTAGTGGTCTGGAAGTTACAGTAAGTACCTCTGGTTGAAAATTACTATGTCAGTTATGATTGCTTCCCCAAATCAACTGAATTTATTAATAACCAAAGACTTATCTACTTGAAAACAAAACAGTAAAGTTTGGTTCTGTCATTTATGTCTTTGACTGTGAGCAGTTGAAGTGCATAATGTACATACTAACCAGGCCTATGTTGTGTCCTTGAACAAGTTATTCAAGGCACCAGTATAACACAGCAGAATTCAGTATTATTCCCTCTGTGGGAACATGAGTCTATGTAATAAATTGATGTGCCATATGTGTAGGCCATGGGAAAATTGTGTGTGCAGTGAACTACATACAGTCTTAAAAGCTTTAACATTTGTACTGCTCATCCTATAGCGGAATGTATATCTTGATAGCTGTGACCCTATGAGCTTCTGAAAAAAAAAAAGTAATTTAAAGTTTATTCTTCTTGTTCTGAAATCACTGTTTTGTGAGTTACTGTTTACACAGGCCTCCATACAGGAAGGGCTCTTTCTCCACGAGTTGCTGGGAAATGCAACAGCAGAGCTATCTGTAAATCTTGCAGGCAACAGGGATCAGCAAATGCCTTTCCTGAGTCTCTGCCTGATAAGCAGCTTCTTTTTTTCTCGCAAATGCAAACATTGCCAATAGCCTGGGCCTTCTTTAGAAGAAAAATATTGTTTGTTAAATGGCCTTTTTCTGTTCAGCTTCTACTGAGACTTATAAATTTTTTCATTCTGCCTCCTTTTGAGTAGGTTTCAGTGACACAAATCTTGCAAGTGTAACTGTGGGCAAACAGTTTGTCTTTTTTACCCTTCCTTTTTCCAAAGCCACTGAAGGTCTCAAACAAGAAGAAAAAACTTTACAAAACTCATGCAGGCATGTTATTAACAGATAGCAGGATAAAACAGCTTTCTAAGAGCACTCCAAATTACCTTTTAATGACATGCCTGCACTGCATTGTGACTTCATATCTTGCTTTCATAATGTGACCTGCTATAATGGTATTTGTTACAATGGAGTCCTTTTTATTTGTCCTAAAAATTTTTCCTGTGTTTGTCACCATATTAGATACATAAGATACACTCTATAAGAAAAGCAATATACAATATACTATACATCTTCTATTTCAATGCCTCTAGTTTTAGGCTAGTATTCATATAAATGTTTATAATCAAAATACAGGTTTTATTATTCTTCACAGGACCAAGCAAAGTTTTGCCTTGTCTAAATACTAACAATTGTCTAAATACTACCAGTAATGTTTCTATTCAACAAATACTCTTTTCTCATGCTTCTAGTTAACTGGTGGTGGGCTCCATCCTACTCTGACTCCCCATTAATGCATTTGAAAGGGAAAAGCAATGAGCCGTTTTAGTGCATGACCTTTGCGCAGTACCTGATTCATAAATAGATCCAAAATCTCATTTATGAGTTATTAGTGATCAGCAAAAAGAACAAAAACCCTTTGAAGTTCAGCTGAGTAAGTTCTAAAGATCTTGCATGCTTACTCAGTTTCTCAATTTCTTGAGTCATTATAACAATCAGTACATCATATTTGATGAAGCCTTTGCCATGGACACTGGCATCAGGCTTCATCAAACACTGTTCTAATTTCTGCTTCCCATTTTATCAGGAAGTTTACTGTAATGGAGAAATTATCCGTATTTATAATAAAAAAAAAGGTAAATCTTAAGATTTCTTTCAAGTCAGTGT
Source organism: Scolopax mira (assembly GCA_004320125.1). Classification (NCBI taxonomy): domain Eukaryota; kingdom Metazoa; phylum Chordata; class Aves; order Charadriiformes; family Scolopacidae; genus Scolopax; species Scolopax mira. The sequence continues at coordinate 11,798 of BJBW01010006.1, forward strand.
TCACCTTATTTGACCTAGTCCAGAAAAAAATGTTTCTTCAGAGAAAGTCCACTGAAGAAAATTTTTTTCCTAATTGTTACCAGGATACCTGTGTTACATATTTCAGAGCTAAATCACTGAAGAGACAATCCAGGAAGACAGAATATTAAGACAATTCCAGAAATTTTACACCCAATAAAGTGTGTGTAGACAGTTAAAAAAGTTAGAATGTTCTTTTATGCAGGGAAGTTAGAATGTTCTTTTTTTTTAACCCATTAGACTTTGCTGAAACACATAACAGTTACTCATAAAATCTTTGCTTTTTTCCCCACGTACACTCATTTGAAGTCAATAGATCTTCAAATAATAATAAAAAAGTTACATTGTCACAAATGTATCTAATTCACTGAGTTCCATTGGCAGAGCTTGGTTTTCCAAGCACCGCAATAACATAACAAGTATCAGTTCAGTTACACCTCCAGGTGCTTCAAGATACAATTCAGACTGTGTTTATTGTTATTCTCTCCTCCTTTAAAATGGTAAAAAAAAAAAAAAAATAAATAGTATAACTCTGTGTCCTTGCATTCTTTGAGTCCTTATGTTCTGAGACTGCATCTGGCAGTATGTTGCAAACTTGCCTTCCCATGCTACCACATGAAAGAGTAGCAGCTTAATCACTTTTGTGATGCATTTGTCTGTCTGTCTGTCTGGAATTTTTTGACATCTCTTCAACCATCTCAATAGCTCTGATTGGGCTGCCCAATGTCTGGAAATCCTAGGTTAAAGTCCACACTGAACATGTGCAGAACAATTCTGTATCTCAGGTGAGAAAGAGTTTTGTATGGATGTGTTGTATGTACTGCGAGGGGCAGACCAGCCTTGCGAGTGGGCTGGACTCATGCTGTAGAGTTGGTGTGTACAGGCACAACGTGTGTTAACACGTTGCTCAGCTCATGCAGACACATGGTTGTGCATTTCAGACTGGCAAATACTAAGATAAAACATGGAAGTTGCAGCATTTGGAATTTCAGATGGCAGGAGTACGTCATTGGTACCACCTACTCTCTGTTGTTTCATGAAAGCTGAATTGTCTGGAACAATAAGAAAATGGAAAAAAGGAGAGAGATAAATGAGGTTTATAATAGAAAGATAAATGAGGATTGTGAAGTAGAACTCATTTGTCAGCTTCATGTTCTCTTAAACCTTTTTTGCCTTCACCACACGTGGAACTAACACCACTCAAATACAATGGTCAACACTCATCATCCATCTGTCTCATTGGAGTCATATCTGAATTTCCACAGGTGAATTTTATACTGGGTAGCTATAGAACTGCCACAGGGCAGGAGGCAACTGTCCTTTTTAATAACCATTGTTTAAAGATTTGTTGCTGAAATGGTCAATACCCAAATACCCTCTTGAGTCTCAACAAGTAGGGTTCACTTTCCAGCAAAGTTTTGTGTTAGGAACTATGAATGTAATTGTGAAGGAGGGCTGATCAGTGGTGGTCCTAAGCCTTCACAAATAAAGCAGATTATTACAGCACAGTTAAAACATTGGTCAGTACTGCCTTTGCCAGAAAGACAACACAAAATTCTGAACAATTGCAGACCTCCTACCTCCGGGTAATCCTTGCAAAGCAAAACCATATGACTCCTATTATAGGAGTCTTTGTCTGGATAAAAGTCTGCAAAGATCATTAAACCCACATCCCACACTCCTTGCTGTACAAAACCACCAGTGGTCTGATTCTTTTCTATTTGATGGGTAACGCTCAGTCTGTAAATGGAATCGTAGTCCAGCACATGGATGTGTGATGCATTCCGTGTAGGAACAAGACGGCACTTTCCCCTGACCTGCATTTGGATTTAAAGCTTAGTTCCACGGGTCGTTTAGGCTGCAGTCCTGCGTGTGCTCAAGTGAAGAGGTAGCTGCGGGGCACGGGGGCCTCATGGAAAGTGTGCCCTGGCCAGGTCTTCTGCAAACATCAAGGGTGGTGGGACTGCGGCCATACCTCATAGGGTGGTTGTAGATGGGAGCCGCACACCCAGTATCTAATGCAGCATTTCAGATATCTAAGGACTTGTTTTTCCAGACATTCTACATGCATTCCTATGTATGTTATGAATCAGGTCTGTGATCAATGTTTTGAACAATTTTTTTCCTGCGGTTTCATGGGGTTACTATCTTTTCAGTTTGCAATGTAAATAATATTGTACATCTGCTATTTTCTGATACAAATGCCATGTGAATTGCTTATTTTTAAAATGTTATAGCTCTGTTATGATTTATTTACAATGCCATCTTACAGTATTGATTTAATATACAATATATCTGTATGGCATGGATTAAATTGCTTATATTTTACAATGTCAAATATTATATTTTTGTTTTCTAAAATTACATTTCATCCTATGCAGTTTCATAAACATTTCTTAAGTGGCTCATATGTCTGAAAATATTGCTTCTTCTCCAGTAGTGCAGGCACAAGAACCAGTATTCCTCATCAAAATCATCAGATACATCATCTAGCAATTTCAGATTAGAAATATATGTACAAATATGTATGCGTTTATAGTTAATCAGAACATCTATTATATCTTCCTTGCTTTTCATGTAATGATACATTTTAATCATTTTGTATACTTTTTATTTGTAATTATTTGTGAGTCATACACAGTGTAAATAACATGTTTCATTATGCAAGATTTCTAGGTATTCAAGATTACAAAAAAGGTGAATTTGTATATGAAAAGAAATTGATAGTAGATTGGAATGACATAAAATAAAGTGGTGATGACTATGTTCTATTTATACTGTTCATTTCCAAATTGTCTGTTAAAGAAAAAACATTTCATTTGCCCTTTAATGTCCAACCAGTTATTTACGGTATATTTACATCAATAAATCATGGAAAAAAGTCTATTAAAAGTCATGATGAATCATTGAAATTTTTCTTTTTACTTTTCACAGCTTACCTATGGAGAGCAGAATTAATATATATTAAAACCCAATTCAGTGGAAACAGTCCCAAAAGTCAATGAAGATATTTGTGGAAAAGAACCTCTTTTCACTCCTAGCTCTCAAACCTCACCGTAGACAACAAATCCAAATGCATTATTAAGCAATAAACTAGTAAAATGTGTTATTACAAAATGCTAGATGCTTAAATACACGTTGTGTGTATCCCTTGATAAGTAAGCTTTTTTTTTGATGAACACTACCATATAAAAACCTTACTAAAGCCTCTGTTCTTGACTGAACTTCTGGAGTTTTGAGGCAAAGGTGCTTAAGAAATTTGACAGATTGTTGGAAAGAAAATGTATGGTTTGGGTGATTCTATAACAGGTAGTTTCTTCCAGTCATTGTTCAGCTTTTGGTTCTGTAGAACAACAGGGCAGAACCAGATTTCAGTCCTGGAGAACAGAGATAGAAACTGAGTGACATGACAATGAAATACCGGCACTAGCTCATTGCTGCCAACGCAAGAACAAAGGAAGCTGGCACGCTGTAACGTCATCAGCCTTACAAACGCTGCTCGTGTTGCCCATTTTTTCATTCCTTCTTCATCTTTTCTGTATCCCCAACTGAGAATATGACTCATTCTGCTCTGCTATTTTTTACAGAAGACCATTAAAGAGAATTAGTTGCAATATTTTTCAGTGGAGTGTGTTACTGGAGAAAATGGTATTTCAATTAATTCAAAATGTTGGCAGGGGAGTTTGATTGTGACATTTCAGTACCGAATGTGCCTGGCTTTTGTGTGGCTAAGGCTAAAGCTAAGGAGGGTCTAATCTATCCCAGAATTTCAGTGATTTTTGCCCTTTCCACAGCTGGCTTTAAGCCTGGAGAACATTTTCCAAGACAAGACAGATAATTTTCCTAATCCTGTCTTTGAAATTATTCCAGAAAATTATTCTAGACTATTTAGGTGGAAATTTGAATAGCTCTGGTATGTGGGAGTCAGTTCTGATCTATAGCGGGAATACTGTGTGTCAAGCAGGAAATTAGGAGAAAGGCAATTCTCAGAGTCTTTTTAGCTGGGAGAGTAGCTCTTCTATTAATATGAAACAGCATTTTGAGATCTCACTTTGTCCAATAAAACTCATTTATGTGACTGTATGAATGTAAGGAATGCTTTCAGCTTAATGTCTGTATGCAGTGCAGGTAATTCCAGCACAGAAGGATACAATAGAAATAAGAAAAGCTACAGACAAAGGCAACAACAATTATGAAAGCTGGTGCATATCTTCCAGAAGGGAATTAAACAGGCAAGAATTGCCCAGGTTTGAAAAGACATGACTATGATAAAGATCTCTGACTACTACAGTGAAAGGGGATTGAAAATGATTATTCTGTGCTTCTTAGAATGCCAGAATTAGAGGGTATTTAATGAGGTTACAGGCAGCAGATTAAAAACAAGTAATGCAAGAGAAAGTACTTTTTTTCATAGAGTGTGTAATCAAATTGTGGCTCTCAGTGCCAACAGAACATTTCAGAGACTAAAATAGAAGCAATTAGAAAAGCTGGTGGAGGGTAGATTCATTGGCTGATTTTAAACACGTTGAGCTGCATGCTATTGTCATCTCAGAATCCTTTGTTGCAGGAGTCGGGTGTGGGGGATGTACTAACCAGAAGTCTCAGAATACTTTTTGTTAGGCTCTTCCTTGTGTAGCATTCCCTATGGATATTGTTGTGGACAAGTTGTAGGGCAGATGGACATTTATTCTTATGTGGGAGACCCTGGAAGAAGACAGTCCAGGATGATCTGTAGGCTGGGGGAAGAACAGAAGGAAGAGAACTGAAAGTCATACCAGCACCAGGAGGAGATAGTGTAACATACTGGAAACTCGCTGTTAAAAACTGTACATAGACATCAGAGCTGGTCTGGTGGACAAGAGGTGGGCTGTGTTCTGGGAGCAAGCATACAAAGTAAGGGCTTTAGACTGAGAATGATATTGGCTGGAGCAGAAAAGGCCATCTGATGGTTCTTCATACGGGAACAAATGAAAATGGAAGATTTCTGCTGAAATGTCTCAGCACAAACAAGTTTCTTGTGATATTTAACAGAATTTTCCCTGTCCCTAGGAAGGAAAGAACATGTAGACCAAGGAAACAAAGACTCAATGATGGGCTGAGATTGGTGTTACAAGAAAGACTTGAGGGTCTCTCATCATCTTGATGGGGAAAACACTCTGTTGTTTGTTGATTCTACCCAAGTACCTGGAGCATAGGCATTGCATGTTTAAGTCTGAGACGTTGTTAATGACAACTTGATATAAAATCCCTCCCTGATTTCTCTACAGAGGCAAAGAAAATTAGTAGTGAATAAGGGAGCTATTCACATAGGTCTACACAGACAAATGCTTTTTTCCACTCTGTAAGTATCTTTATGTATCATATCATATCATATCATATCATATCATATATATCACAGCTATGTAAGCATATCACATACTTTAATTCTGTTTTACTAACCTCCTAAAATGTAGGCATGTATGAGATGCACAGGCTAAGTGGAATAGAAACTGAAGTTGAGGAACACTTTGATTCAATATTTTCATTGAAGACTTTAGTACAGAGGAGAAGAAACGATAGCTGTTGATGGCACAAAACTGGGAGTTGGTAACAACACAGCAAGAGCCAAAGGAAATAAGGGAAGAATGGAGTGGCCTCCAGACCACATAAAATAGACGTAGGATGAAAGGATAAGTAATGTGTGCCAAGATTAATTGCAGGTATTCCTGTAATAACTGGAAGCTTATAATTTAGAAATGACAGAAGAAGAAAAAGAGATAGAAGGGTACTGACTGAGAAGTGTATGATTATAGCCACTAATGTCATATGAGAAAATCAAATGCAACCACAAGAGAGATGTTTCTAAAAGATACAGGGAAATATCAATGTCATTGCATAAAGTACTTGTGGGATCATATCTGACATTCTGTGCCTAATTATGATTATTTGCATTCATGAAAGTAGTGTATTCCCGTGACTGACAGCAAGGTAAAGCCTAAGGGAAATATGATTATTTAATCAACCCATTTCTTTTCCAGTGGACCATGCATTTTTTAAAGAGCATATATAAAACATTTTAAGTGTACCTGATGCAATAATATATCTTTGAGTAGAGAATATAGACCATAAAAAATGTTCAAAGTGCTCATACTGCTTGCTGCTCCGTTAGGATAAGGAGGCAGAAAGGGATGCAGCTCAAGAAAAGAGCCAAGAAATAGAAAAGGCTGATTTGCCATCAAGTGTATCTCTTGACAGAACCAGGTAGTGATTCTCTGTATCTTTTCCTGAGTTTTGTGGTGCTAGAATCAAACTCCAGCCATGGCTTGTACTACTGATTTTTCTTAAAAATGTGAGAAATCAAGATAAATATCAATATTTGTGCAAGGGCCCTAGATTCAGCTTCCTAAATGCAGACGTCTTCTGCATTTGAGATGCCTTAGTTCAACTTGCTAGGCTTCCAGCCCTTAAGTGGCCAAAGGACTTCTGTAGATCCTGAGCCGTATTCACCAGTGCCACATCGAGCTCTTACATGCCATGAAATGACACTGCATTCATGCAACTGAATTAATTACATCATGCTAAGTTTACAATTGATTTCCTGGACAAAAAACATCTCACCCTTTGAAGGGAAAACTAGTTAACCAGGCTAAGATCAGAGGTCTTTCTTTTTTATCAGCATACAAAATGACTTTTACCAGAGTACATTCACAAATGATAAAATAAAACTTCAGATATGATCCTGAGAAATAGCAAAAGAAATGTTAATAACATACATAATCATATTTGAATGGAACTTCCCATGTTCCAGCTTGAGCCCATTGCCCCTAATCCTATTGCTGGAAACCACTGGAAAGAGTCCACCTCCAACATCCTTTAACCCACCCTTCAGATACTTACAAACATAAATAAGGTCTCCCCTCAGCCTTTGCTTGTCCAGGCTAAAGAGTCCCAGCTCCTTGAGCCTTTCCTCATAAGGGAGGTGCTCCAATCCCTTAGTCTTCCGATACGGTAAAATAATTGAGTACTCGTATTATCAACTGAAACAGGACAGTGATTTGATTTATTTCATTTGACTCTGAAAATATGTCCATGGAAATAGACATAATATATATAATCTGCATTTTTCCTCCCATCTCAGTTATTTCTGTTAACAGTAGTCCCTTGCTCTGGCTGCTACTTCTTGTTAACATACTTTATTTGTAACTACTTTCAAAAAAATCAATATAATCTGACAGTGCCCAGATGCAGATAGACTGCTTGTCCTACAGAGGCACTGAAAGAACAAACCCAGCTTTGATTTCAGTTGTCTGTCTTGAGGTGGGCAGGCTTTATTGTGCTGCACATGAAAACAACGGTGTTCAGAAACCCTTGCAGCGGTGCGGGAAGCTGAGTGCAATGCTCTTCAGCCAAAACGACTCTTGATTATGTTATTGGCAATCTTGAATTCCCTGTCACAAAGTCCTGTGATTGGCAGCATGTGGCTGCTTGGCTCTGAGTTCCATAAATCTGAGATGGTCCCTCCACAGTGACAGCAGCCTGGCCATGTGTCAGGTACGAAGCAGACCTGTTGCCTGAGTCATTACAGGACAGGTCATACAGATTGTGTTCCAATACACCTATAAATAATTCTTCCTAGAAGAATTATTATTCTCCTGGAATTATTATTCCTAATTTTAGGACATAAGTCTGTCTTTCTTTTCTTTTCCTTTCCTTTTTTTTCAGATATTTGCCTTGGGAAATGCTAAGCTGGATAATGAGTTATGGCAAAAGGCTTAGCTTCATTTCTCACCTCTTTGTCTTGAGTGCCAGATGCATTTATTGTTTATGACCCATCTGGCTCTTTTAGGTCTGAAGACAACAGAGTGTTAGAGAATTTGTCTTGATTTTCTCTTTACTAAGGACTCTGTTATCAGAATACCAACAAGACATCTTGTGCTAGATATCCCAGACTCTAATTGGACTCAGAGCTTTTCCACCTCCCCCACTAACACACAGAAATATTCAAAAATGCTCCATGCATTTGGAAAATGCTCTGCAATATCACACTGTTGCTTCTCCAACAATAAAAATGTCACCATCTGGGGAGAGAGAGCCCAGTATGGAGTCAGAGCCACATCTTCCTCTCATATTAATAGCTTTATAGATTGCAGTCTGATCTGTACTCCAAGTTGCCTCTTTCATCACAAACTTGTGGTCAGCTGGCAGAAATTGTAAAGGGGTGTTTCATAAAAACTTCATACATTGCACTTGGCTATTATGATGAACAAGAGATGTCCCACTAAGACCTTTGACTTTGTGTTCAAGACTGCAATTGCCATGTTCAGGATTATGTGGGCACTTGTATTTTCACAGGTTATGTTAAGCCTTTGTTTTCAGATGCATATTATCAAACTGAGCTGTATTTTTCACTTATTCTGTATTGTTTCAACAGCATTATTTCCAAATGAAATATTCTTAGAGGTGGTAACTATGCAGGAAGTTCTCCATGGAAGGATTTTAGAGCTTCATTTATAAAACCTTTAGTATACTGAAGCTATAGGAGGACAGTAGGATTTAGAAAACACTGGGATGGCTGAAGTGTTTGAGAAGCCTACAGTAAATCCTGGCTATGCAATCCAAACATGCAAATGTGTCAAACTTAAATTTGTGTGTGCGCGCTCACGTGTGTGTTGTATTACATACAAGGCTCGCTTTATGTGCTGATTATATCTAATGCACAAAGCAATACACAGCCGAGTAATGATGTCTTCCAAGAATGATGCATGAAATCAGGCTTAAGACAGAATCTAAGTAACAGCTCAGAGGGAAATGAGCACAAATACACCTGAAATAGCAGTCTACACAATCTGGAAAAGGAAGAAGGAGAAGGAGTATAAGCTAGGCTAGGTAGGAGTCCCCAAGGGCAAAAAAAGAGAGATGCTGCTGTAACCTGTATAAGACTGTTCAGAAATCTGTTTTCAGGAGGTGCTGGGTTCCTGTTTTAGTCATGAAAGAATAATATTACAGCCCATTATATAATTCTGTGCTGAAACCCCATCAATAGCAGGAATAATAATCTTTAATTCCAGGATAAGCAAGCGTTTAAAATTAGCTTGAGCACTGGAGACTGTAGTTTAGAAGGAGAAAAGAATTATCTCTTGATGTCTGGACTGGCATTCAAGGAAGGAAGACATTTTTTTCTGCCAGTAAAGAGAAGATTATTGGTAGAAAAAGGAAGGATTATTCTTCTCTTTAGTCTCAGATTTATCTTATATTAGAATCGGGCAAAATCCTCTATCTCAGAAAAGCTATGAATTTCTCAGGTACTCTGTAAAATCAAGACCTAATCAATTTTAATTGTTTACAGCAGATACTTCCAGGTATCTTATATTACCTCCAGAAGGTATAATATGGATTAACTATGAAATTTGTCCAAGTATTTGCTGCATGCTCCAGGTCAAAATAAGCTTGTGTAAATGTCAGTGCCATAACTGATCTGTGACACGGGAAGTGTGGGGTAAATCAATGTTGTCTTAATTACAGTTTTGTGAAGCAAATATATAGTAGTCACAGAAGAATGGGATATTTAGCTTTAGCATAATTTATATAAGCTTAACTAGTTCACTAATAAATTCATTGTCTACAAATCCTTAAAAAAACCCACTCAAAGTCTTCCCATACTACTAATCTAACCAGGACATTCCTGGTGAAGATTGAGTGACAGGCTTTGGTCAAACCCTCTAGTCACCATGCTTAAGTGTCAATATTTTGGAGACTCGGAGAGATCATGGCATTAGAGTTCACCATCCTCATCCAGCATCCAGCAGACACAACCAGGTGAAGGGTGAGGGATAAGTGCCATTGGTTTACGAAGTGCTGTCTCCCCTTCTCAACCACTGAGTATATCTTTTTGGCAACCCCTGTTCATCATCACACATCATATTGAAGTAGTGAATGTACCTTAATGGTTTCACAATGTGATTTTGAAGCAGAGAAAGCAACCCTTGTTGCAGCACCTGGAGCATTTTCCTGACCACGAGTAACGTGTTGATGCAGGGCAGGTGGTGCTGCTCCGGCTACTGCAGTACCCAGAACCAGCACCACCACAGGAACAGTAGTTGAACCTGCAAACCTCCTGCCCAGGGCCTCAGAACAAGAGTCGTTGAAGAAAGGAAGCGGATGTTGTGTAGTGACAGGAATGTTTCAGCACTGACGCTTATGCCAAGGGCTGGTGTGAGGGCACACAGTTGCAAAGCGGCTGCCTTCAGCCGACTCTTCACAACATATTCACAACATGGACATTTTTCCTTTTCTAAAACAGGAGATGCTGAGCCTCTTCTGGCTTTGCAGCACCTGGTAACACTGTTTGATCAATATTCCATCCCTGAGGAGAGTGCAGTTTCCTTGCAGAACAAAGCCTGTAAGAGAAAACACTTGTCTTAAAAAATGACCAGTTAATTACCAAAAGGAGCCTTCGTTAATGGACACATGTGGTGTTCACCTGCTGACGTGTGGCTTCACTGTACATTGCTGTACACTTACATGGTGAGCCAGGCTGCTCTGTGTGGCACGGGGAACTGGGAGGTGGTCAGGAGTAGGAGGAAGTGAAAGAATGATCAGTGTCAAATAAGACAAATCCCTTAAAGGTTGTTGCAGATAATGGTGTGGGTATAACTTCTCCCCAGAGGCTGTCGTGGTCCCCACTCCTCTCATTGGCCTGTGGCAGCTTTGTGCTGCTCCTAGGGCTTGTTTCTCCATGAGGGGAACTACAGCTAGATTTATTTTTTTAATCTTTTTTTATCTGGCTTAGGGCTCTTTACATGTTTTTCTTAGGTGTGGAGCAGCCCCAAAAGAGAGAATTTATGATGATTAAACCAGGAGAGTAGTAGTATTCAATTCACTTTAAAAATAAACTTGCCACGTCTGTTAGGAGAGTTTTCATTGCCACAGTTGCTGTTGTTTCCTCTAGAATTCTGAACACTGCACGAAGGGTGCTGAAACCAGTTAGTGCTTCGTCTTGCCTTTCCCTCTTGAAACCTCTTCCTGGGCATTGTAGGGAGGATCAAGTATTGTGGAAATAAGTCAGGACAGGCATGTGCTTGCATATAACACTGATTTTTCTCTTTCAAACCCTGGAGACACAAGGTGTCTCCAGACTGAGTACCAGTCTACGTGAACCTTCTAGCTGATGCTGTGAAGCTGTTCACACATGTGCCCAGAGAGTCCAGAAGACTGGAGGCCTGAAGGCCCCAGAAAACCTCTTGAGGTTCTGGAAGGACCTCAAGGAAGTGCCACCAGGACAGGCAAGCAACACAGGAGGAACAGAGACAGTGAGATGGTTCACCTGCTCCCCGGCAGCACTCTGCCCTCCTGCTCCTCCAGGGTGCAAAAACAGCCATCTAAATTAAACACTGAGCTAAAGCCAAACCTTTTTTTTCCTTTTTTACCCGAAAGATGCATTTCACTCCATTGTCCCTCCTCTCTAATAAAAGGTTAATGACACAGCATTTGTTTGAATAAAGAGGATTCAAGGGACTACTACTCAAAGGTCACTGCAAAATACAGTGGTGGATTTCACCTGAATCAGGTGGATTCATGCCTGAATAGTGAGAGATATTCTTTACAGTCTCTGTTGCTAAAGAGTGCAGGCAGCTCAGCTCACTGCCCAGCAGAACTCCTCTGCCTTAATCATAGCCATGCTCTCCCTCATTTTCTTCCCTTATGTAAATAATTAATGCCATGACATGGAACAAGGACATGGACGTGTTGGAACAGGTCCGGTGGAGGGCCACGAAGATGATCAGAGGGATGGAGCACCTCCTCTATGAGCACAGGCTGAGAGAGGGGTTGTTCA
>BJBW01010008.1:0-39421 GCA_004320125.1 Scolopax mira
TCCATAGGTTGTCTCTTATCTAGTGACATAGTCACTCCATCATAGAAGGCCACTATGTTAGTCAGGTATGATCACAATATTTGAGTGTATAAAAATAGCAATGAAAATTAGATACCACTGAAATGTTTTCCAAGTTATTTGGAGGCCTGTGGATATTTAAGGGATCAGTCTTTACTTCTTTTTCAGGGATATGGAGTGACAGAAAACGGCAACTGATCAGAAATCCTGTTGCTTATAGAAATGGTTTTGGTTATGAGGCCAAGTTGTGTGAGTATCTCTCTCAATTTGGAGATCAGGTTTCTCCCCCAAAAAAATGTAATAACAGTTAGCTGTTTATAGCAAGATCTCTGAGAGCAGATTCAGGTGCAAGCTCGTGTCTGTCTGTGCTACCTTACTGAAGAGTCAGGACTGGATCTCCCATACATCAAATTTAGAACCCGTCACTCAGTGCTTCCACCTACTACCACATGGGTCCTTCCCACTCTTGCTGCTGCTGTTTCACCTCATATAACTATTTAATTGGATTGGAGAATGACTCTGTAACCCATCCAGCTCATATGTTAAAGCCTTGCTCAAAACAGTTTGTGCATGTTTTCTTAGTTTATATGAAGTGGAAGGCTCTCGCTAAGAAAGACTAAAACATCCACTTCTGCTATGAAATGACCTAGCAAGTATATTTTGTGAGATATGGGTGTATGTATTTCCCACAAGATACCTTTTGTTTAGAAAAATTCCATATTAAAAAATGCACACTGTTGTAAATTTTTCAACTAAAAATGTAATTGCAATATTTATATTTTTTCTTCTTTACATTGTGCTTTAAAGTTGTGAGGAGCTATTGGTTTGGGGACAAAAATTTCTGCCAAGGTCATTCTATTTGCCACATAACTTACATTTGTTCATTTACATCAGGAGGACCCTGCAGTGCACAGCAGTACCTTGAGATGACAATTATTCTGATTTGGAATTTTGTGTACAGTAATCAAACAGTCAGGTACTAGCAGACATGTGTTACCCTGAGATAACACGCTCCTTGGAAGTATCATGAGACGGAAGGTGAAATTAGTGCCTCCAATGACCTGGGAAAAATATTATCTCACCACTGCACAAGCTTGAGGGTGTATTGTTACTAAGTACCAACTATTAGTATTATTAGTTGCATTGTGATTGATTGCGCCATGTAAAACATATGTTTAAAATATGTTCACTGTTGTGCATCATGTGATAATTATGTCTGACTCTGAAGGACCAATATATCAGGTGTGAGTTGATAGGAGCATGAAGTAATTTTATTTTTTTTCACTGAGATATGCAAGACTGGCTGAAGTCATCGTGAAAGTAACTTTAGTGTCGGAGTCCCACAGCTTCCACAAAACCAGCATCCATAACGTGGTAGAGAGTACTTACACGTGGTTGGCTAGAGTGTTCACAACCATTGTTATGTGATGCTTTTTTACAAATATATACATGCATCCATGTGATTGCCAACCCAGAGTGATCTTCACAGTGTTTATTTTTAACCTGCGATTATTTTTGTCCTCCCTTCCTGTGCCTGATGCTGTCAGTTGTTTCATTCTTCAGGTGACCGACAAGAAGCATTTTTTTCCACCATTGAAGAGCCTGGCACTGTACCCAGGACATGGAAGGGCTGGTTAGCTCAGCCCTGGCAGACAAAGAGCTTTGTGCTGCTTGGTCTTTCTCACAGCTCTTCAGCAAGGCACCACATCAGACAGAAAAGAAGGTCTATAATCTGAGCTACTTGGGAAATCAAAGGAGGTGGATGAAAACAAGAGCAGTGACTGATTCCCATAGGAGAGCACTTTCCTGTTCCATTTGATATAATGAACAGGATAATCAAAGCAAGGTTAGATACCCCCTTTTCTCCAAGGATTTTTGTGATGTCAATTCACAAGGTATTAAAATAATTGAACACGTGTGATAATGATTTAAAAAATACTTTCCTTTTTTACCTTAAAATAATTTACATACAGCTGCTCTGGCAAGGTGCGTGTCTTATGACTCACCAGGCTTTAGTTAAACATGTTAAATCTTATTACACCTGCAGCTGTTTGTTTCTTTGCCTCTTAGTGTCTTTTGGTCTTTGCTAAAAATAGTTACAGTGCCCACATAAGGACTATGTTTCAAGTTTCATGTTTTAAGTTCAAATCCAATAATGAAACAGAAATCTGGTCCACACTTAGAGAGAAGAGCATTAGAAGGAAGATGGATGCTGTGGAAAAGAAGGACCAGATTTGGTCAAATTGTAAGGTAACAGCCTACCAACTCATGGTAATTGCTCGTTCCTTTTAAAACCATTGTGCTGCCAAGGCTGTGCTGGTTTCTCAACATGGATCTCTGGAAGGGCAAGTACAATTTGCTACCCACGTCCTGCAAGGCGGGTTGTTCCTGGGCTTCCCCAGTGGCTCGGCACACCCTTTGCATGTCCTCGCTCAGTACTAGGGGACGTAGCCCTACGGGGGGGAGGGTGGCCCTCAAGCTGCCTCCTCCTGCATTTGCTGCAATGTCCCAGGAGAATTCAAGAGAAATGTTTCCTGGGCTGGCACTAATGCAGTGACCCGGAGTCCCCCCATCAGCTCTCATTGTAACTGGTGCCACGTAAAAGCACAAGTAGCGCTTTAATGCAAAGGGGAGTGTCATATCCTTTACTGGCAATACCTACCATATAAGTAAAATGTGCTACTCTAATGTGTTATAGACAAGTCTGTGAAGTCTGTGACTTTTTTTCATTTGTGTTTGTTTGGTTTTTTCTTTTTTTTTTTTTTTTTTTTTTTTTACAATGAGGTTAAGGTGGCAGTGCAGGATCTTGGCTAATGTTCTGTCCTGGCTTTCAGTTGAATTCACATGGGATGGTGATATTCAGCTCCGCATTACTGCTATTTCTCACTTTAATGACCCTGGTAAATCTTTAATGATTGCCATCACTGTCAGAAGGGCACAAAGGGCCCTCGTCTGTCTTGATGCAACCTAAGAAAATACGCTTGCAGATGTCAATTAAAATAATGGCATTGGTGGTAGGTCACTTGTAATTTTATGGGTACCCACCTCTTCTTGCAAAATGCAGCATGAAAATTCCACTCATAATCATTATGTTCACTACAAAAAAAAAGTAAATGTAGATATCTTAGGTTTTGTTTTGATTAAGCAGGGCAGCACATTCCTGATAAAATTAACCGGGACAGGCACTTCACAGAAATGGGCCTAATCATTTCAGTAAGCCAGAGTACCTAAGATACAAGCTGTTATTTTAAATTAGGTATTATGAAGTGTGAAATTTTCATCCTGTAATACTTGTTTGAAAGTCTGTGTTAGAGAAATTCATTTAACATTAGAACCAAGATTTTTCCACCATTTAAACATTGTTTCATAGTGAGTGATTTCTCTATCACAGTATAGCCTTTAAGACATAATTGTCTCAAATTATGGGGTACGTTAGCAGCCCTTCAGCTGGGAACTGGATCTACAGATCTCCTATTTTCATTAATAGCAGTTGACTGCCTAATTCACTGAGCAGCACAGAGAAAATGTGGCCTCATGGGTCAACATCAATGGATTCAATGAGGTCTTCACCCCCTAAAAATGTCATTAAGAGGAGTAATAGTTGGCTGTGGGCCATAGTGCTTGAAATAGCTGTGGCAGGCTGGCTCTGCAGCTCTGCAGAAGTCTGCAGCAGAGGTGCTCAAGGTTGTTTAGGGACATTGTTTACTGCTGGCCAACTAGTTGGGATCTTAAGAAGTTTGTAAACCTTTTGGAGAGCTAGACTTTCAGCCTAAAATTAGGCTCACCTTCGTGAATTATGGAATGACTGTATTTGGCAGGGTGGGAGCAATGTCTACCACTCTTCTTGCTCCAGCTTGTCCTGTATCACCAGCTCACCTAAATGTAATGACAGACCTTAACCCATTGCTGCCTATATCCACACCTTTTAAAATTAAATTTTCATGCTAAGCCAGCCTAGGTCTTGAGGGGAGGTCATTACCTACCAGGAGGTGCCCCTGCATAGGTTTCCATGCCTGTTTAGGTTCCAAGGCTGAACCTCAGCCTTGATCAACCTCAGTTGGCAGGTTGATCTAAGAGGTTTAATCATAAACAGTGAGGTTTGTGTGGTCACCTCTAAAGCAGGGGCCTGGTGATACTTCTGCTTACTTGTGGAGTGTGGGATCAGGTTAGTCTATTTCCTGAATCATAGAGTTGGAGTTAGATATGGTTTTTCATTATCTTAAGGTATTCAACTGCACATTAAAATCTAAGTTTTTCTAGAATATGCTTTCCACAGAAATTGCAAGATGCTGTGGATCTAAACCTGATCAATAGAAGGTGACCTTATATAAGAACCCACCTTATCATGCTGCATTTCAAATAGAGAAAACTCAAGAACATTTTTGCTGTATGTGGCAGTTAGTATTTTAATCAATATAACATCCCAAGCATGAGAGTAGAGAAGGGTGGATGACCTAGGAAAATATTGTGTAATCTTAATCTTATTAAAAAATAATAACGTAAGTGTTCAAACATTAATACTGGATATTCTAGGTCATTATTTTATTCATAAAACATATATTTATAACAAATTTTTATTACACTTCTGTGTTCACCTAACTTTGTAGTCTCTTGATTTTATTTTTTCTGTAGTTATTTTCCACTTCTAAGTCATTTGATCTATGTTTTCCTTTAGACCTCTGCCTGTGTATAGATTACCAGAAAGAAGTTCAATTACAATTTTGTCTCTGATGTGGATATTTCTTTAGTGAAGGTTGTACAAAGACATGTCCTTCCTTGTGCTCCGTTTCAAACAGGGTTTCAAATGCAAACTAAAAAAACCCCAAAACACAAACTAATTTGAGTACTCCAAGATATGTTTCATTTCAGCTTTAATGAGTATTTCCTTGATACAACATGAACAGCAAATGTTTTACAGTCTTCAGCACTACAAGATTTGAGTAGTCTCAGGTCTGCCAATTTTCTACTTTGGATTTTACATATGACTCCTAAAAAAAATAAAATAATAGGCTTTGAACAATGCATGATAGTATTCAGATTTGTTTAGAATTTTAGGATGCAAAATTCCTCTGTTAAATATGCATTTTTGCTTGTATGTGGGATTTCCTGCCTGTGTTTTGTATTTTCCTTCTGCAAATAGACGTATCACAAAACTTTACAGTTTGATCATGAGAGCGTTCTTGTGGGAATACTTTTTTTAACAAGTTTTAATATACAGTATGCAGTAGTCCTTTAGTAAAATTCTCATTTAAAATATTTTAACTTTGTCAGATGTGAAATATAGAAAGACAATTACATTTACAGCACTTTGGTTGCTGAGTCAGTTCTGTGAGAATTTATGACTAATGGCATTAGTTAGTTCAGTTATACATTTTATTAGATATAATTTTCCTCCAGTATAAGTCTTGAAATTTGAAAGATGAAAATTAACCAACTTGGAGCTTATTCCAAAGTCAAGGCTTTAGATTTTAACTCTTTCTTTGACGGAATATTTTTAGGTAAGGATATCATTATTTGTATCCATTTCCACTTTATGTTGTAATATTTTCCTCATGTTATTTTGTCTTCAAACATCTCCAGGATGAGCATCCAATTGATATAGTGCTGCTTGTTTAGGAAAAGACGGGTGCACAGCTGACTTTTCCCCAGATGTCTTTAAAGACTAGATAAGAATATCTTTTTCCTAAAGAAGGCTGGGACTTCAAGTTGCTAAACGTATCAATCCCTCAAGTTAAGGTTTCTTAACTTGACATTAAGCAGCAATTCCAGAGACAACTGGCTTTAGTCTTCAGTTAGGTTTTGACTGCTCTGCAGGATGCAGGGCCATTCTGTGTAGTCTTCTAACCTAAAAGGAACAAACTCACTACTGACCCATTTCATGTTACTTAGAGCTCTATAAACTGGGTGGAAAGCAAAACAAATCGTTGGCTTTTTTCAACCTTTGAACGGCAAGTGGTGCTGGCAGCTAAGCTACACTTGCACTTTGTAGGAACAGGAATTACTACGCTTCACAGAAAATGTCACCTTTTTTTGAGAAATTGAATCCAAGTCTGACAGAAAACCTGAATATTCTAAATGTTTGGTGGGTGTTGGGGAGAGGACGTTTTAATATAACCATATATTAAGGAGGAAACAAATGGCATTTGCAAGCTGAAGACTAAAACTTTGACACCCATCTGCTTGGATAGCCTGAAATATCTCAGAGCCAAAGGCCTCCAATGAGCCTCAGGAAAGGACCTGTATGCCCCAGCCTCTGTCAGGAAGTCATCTCCCCAACTACTTCTATGCTTCTACAGTAAATTATATTTCCTTATGTGCCTTAGTTGTGTAACTGAGAAGCCTAAGCATTTCTATAAGCATTTGGGTTTATATAAATTAATTTCAAACTTGCTATAGCAAGATGTGATTCTCTCTTTTTTGTTTTTGCATTACAGCAGAGTATACTTCAGCAGTAAATTACTAGCAGTTATGTGTAAGAAACTAAAGAATAGAAAAGAGAATCTGTACTACTTGTCAGAGATGCTTGAAAATGATCCTTAAGGGATAATTCACTGAAACAGATCAAGGAAGCTGAGACAACTGACAGATTTATTTCTATATGTTAGCAAATGTTAGCACCTATCCCAACTAATTTATTATTTCTCTTTTGACAGCCATCAAAAGTTCTTAATTTCAGAAGTTTCTTGAAGATATTGAAGACATACACATCTCACAATGCAGGGAAAAGGCTTTATACAGAGTCTGCTCATGCAATTATTTTTTTATTTTTCTCTCAGCAGCACATCATATTGGATTTTGTAGTAGATTTTGGAATATATATTTCATATTTTTAGTCTATATCTCTGTATTTACTATTCATGCTGTAGAGCCTGAAGATAAGTAAATGAGAACATTTCACTATAATTTGTTCTTGTTTTTCTAAAACTGATTTTGAGTTGAAAGTGTGAAAGATCTCATATTTATTGTACTTGATGTTTTAATTCAGCCACACATTAAATCAAAACTGCCACCACTGTTTTTCCTTTGCTTCCTCTCCTGTTCCAACAAAACTACTTATGACACTGAGCTGTTATTTTTCTTGTCTTGCTATTGTCCATCTATAAAACCTAGGGTCTTTTCAAACAAGAGCTTGTTCATAATATCATTTTTTTTCCTTTCAATCAGAGTTTACTGTGAACTTTAGTGAGGGTACCTATACTGTTGTAATTTGACATATGAAGATTATAAGCATGGTGTATGAATGAACACTTTTTTCATATTAGTGTGTTTGAAAAGGCAATGATAAAAATTCTCTATATACAGCAATCTTTGGGCATTTATTGCAAGTGTTTATATTGGAGCTTATTTTATGTATGTATTTCCCAGAAATAAATAGGAATAATTAACTATTTATACAAACAGTTCTTAAAGGTTTTTCAAGCTAATAGTTAAAAAAAAAAAGTTGCTTTTTTTTAAAAAAAGGGTTTGAAATCTACTGGAGTTGATTATTGAGCTCTGATTTTTGCAGACACCAACCGTAAGGCATCTTCCCCAGGGCATAGTCTGCTTCCAGAAGTGGCCCACAATTTTTTGCCTACTAACACTTAGCCTTGCTGTCAAAGGTGGCTAGTATACCAGTGAAACCCTTGGTTTCCTCCAGTGGTTCTCTGTTTCCTTTAGGTAGTATTAGAGGTCTTAAACTGATAACGGGACAATGTAGTGTGATTTGCGCAAGAGACTGCATGGAGCAGATGCTCGGTCTGCCCTCCTGGACTAAAGCTTTACTGTCTAAGTATTTGTGAATTTGGGAAACTAGAAGATCTGCTAGATCCCTTCTAGCTTTTTGTGTTAATCTTGGAAGGGATAACATTTGTTAAAGCTGAAATTTTGTTAATTACAGCTACATTGATTCCTTTTGGTATCAGTAATTTTCCTTCACAAGATTAATTTCTGGTATACAATTATGTGATTTATTTTCTTTTTCTTCTCATGGGTTTTACTGGGTCTGTAATTGGAGATTTGGTAATTGTTTGGTCCTTATAAATATGTAAGTATCCTTTTCTTTCCTTATCATCCCCTCACCGGCATCCCATAACAAATAAGCATCATGTACGTGTTTTATATGAAAGCAGTAGTAATAGTATTCAGGTCCTGAATGATGTTTTTCAAAGAAAATGCTCCATGCACAGGACATTTGGCTTTGTAACTTTCACTACAAAAAGGATTCAGATATTTTCATGCTCTGAAATGAAAGATAGTTAATGCTTAGGACAGTGAATGTGACGGAAAATAATGAGCAGTATTGAGTTCTTTATGTGAAAACTGCTCTCTATGTCTATACGTTTATTACTTATGTTTCCTCTTCATCCCTACGTTAGTTTCTGGGGATGATGAAATGATGACAGACAAACATCTACTCCATGTCCATTAACCTGTGTTTTGGTTTTTTGGGTTGTTTTCCACTTCTGTGCCGTAAGAATTGTCAAAACCTCCTCACTTTATTTCTGCAGTTATAGAAAAGTTGAGCTTCCCTGGCAGTACAGATAGAAACACATTAAAATATTTTTATGTTTAAGCATATTCCAGTTTAGCAGACAAAGTAAACTGCATTGGCCTAAAGTGTTTATGTTAATTAAAAATTATGGTCAGAGTTCCTCTTGCAGAGTGCACTCTGTCAAAATAGAAGATTACTGCCTCTAGACTGCTCTTATTTCTCTTTTCAGGACACCTTTGCTAGCTTAACAAATCTTATGAGTGGTTTTAAGTCTAAATGAGCCCAAAGTCTAGAATCATTTGCATGAACAGGTTCTGTGATTTGCTTTCTGCCACTTCTTTAATTTCTGCAACTATGCTCTATTAAAACTTACTAGGATCAGCTAGTCATCTGATAGCATTGGCATATAGTTGCTTTTATTTTATGATGGCATCAAGTTTTCATTTTTCTGCATGAGTAGATGAAGATGTTTAACCCTCACATATGTTCTTTTATTTAAATTATTTTAAATTATTTAAATCATTAAGAGCTTTAATACTTGACTGATAGTTATTATTATACCAGCAGATTGGCACCAGAATCTTTGATAGCACTGGAAGCCTCCCAGAGTTTGGATGTGTCTTCATGCATCATTACTACAAACACTCCAAACTGCTCATGTGTTGTTGCCATTTTATCGTTTTCATCATACACCAGCAGTGTTTGATACAAGAAGTCTTTATTTCTGTGTAGTATTAAACAGATGATGTGTGCTTATTTCAAAGATAAAATTTTGAGTGCTTTCTACTCTTTTAGCATTATTCATGTGATGAATGAGTTAACATGGACTATGTAACATCTGAAAATTGCAACTAAATTTGTCTTGCAAACTTAATATCACCGCTGGAGAATTGTGAGACAAAAATAATTCATCTTGATAATCCGAACCATAGGCAATAGTTGCAGATTTTGAGGGTAAGTAAAATCTAAAACCCAAATTTGAATATGTATTGTTGGAGGATACATGACAATGCTGAGAGACAATAAATGATGTGTTTGCAGAGTAAATTAAAACTTAGAGTAAAATGTTAACTTTAAAATCTACATGTTTGAACAGATTTAAATGGGAGCAAGCTTGCTCTCTGAATTTTTTATGTAGCTTTTTTATTTAACTGTTTGTGTAAGATGGTTGTACATATGACTGATAGCAATTTTAGGATCAAAGTAATTCATAACAAATCAGTATAATTTGAACTAGATATAACAAGGATTATTCCCACTTACGTGAGGATGTATTTGGCCCAGTTTCTTTGTAATTGTATAGACAAGTCTGAAAAGAAGAGTGAAATTATACCAATTGCTTTATTGTTCGGTTTACTAGGTTCTAAATCACGAAATATGTTAAATCTTTCCCCTCTTCCCCCCAGATATTATTAATAGCTGGTTTTATGCTTACTCGAGTAAAATTATTATTATTATTGTTATTAAAACAATAAATACTTTTCAGCACCTCATCTTTAAGACAGCTTGGGGAATTTTTCCTTTTGATCTTCACTTTTTTTTTTTTTTTTTATCCTTATGTAAACTGCCATGTCCTTCTGTGTTCTCCTTTACTTGTCTCTGTTTTGCTGCTATCTTCTGGTTTCTTTTTTTAGTAAAATTAACAAGTTCTTGCTTACAACACAGCTGAATTTGGTCCACTGACTGATCCAAATGTGCTATTTGTGTCTGCATGTTCTTTGTGTCTGGAATGACTTCTGCTTTAATGTTGTAATTACCACATATAGCTGGCTGGAAAATCAAATTTTTGCATTAAGAATGTTTCTTAAAAAGCAAGTTTCCATTGAAAATGCTTCAATTGAACATTGTAGAAATGTTCCTGTTTTTTCTGTGAAAGACTGCAAAATTTTTTTTGGTATTTTTACTATCTTTAGTATTTTGTTGAGACTCTGATATAAAAAAGAGAAATTAAGTGGTTTTTTTTAAATTGTAGAAGTCATACAATGTAAAAAAATATATTTTTATACTTAAACACCTTGTTTGTGTTTATATTTGTGTTTATGTGGTGCTGAAAGATGTTACTGAAAGCCATAAGTCAGTATTATACTATATACCATCACAATGTGTAAGAGTCAAGTCATGTGTCTTGCCTGCCATAGACTGATTTTGGTTTCCTAAGGAACCATATCATTAAAATAGTGATCATGAAAAAACATACATATTAATTTCATCTTTCAAGTTTTGGCAATGTTTGAAATGCTTAAAATAGTTGTGCTTTAATACTGCTTAAAAAGTTCCTATTGCACAGCAGTCTATTAATTGCAAAGCACAATGCAAATTATATTGCATATGTAAGGATGATGTAGGATTATAGTTACTTCATGTTAGTTTCTGTTGCTAGAGATTTTGGAACTATGACCAAAATTTTACAAAACCCAGGTAATAAATTGGGAGGGATATATCAACTATATAATGCTCTGAATCTGTAAATAATGTCTTGTTCCTATATTTCACCTTTTCTCTGTGAAAAGTGGGCCTTGACAAACCTTTCATTGTATACCCCAAGTCAAGAAAAATTTTTGCACACATTGGCTTTAAAAAGTGCGTGTGAAATAGATTTGAAATGAAAATGGGCTTTGTAACCTTCAACTGTACAGTGGTATAGCTGAAATCACAGATATTCCTCAGTGATCTGGAAGAGGGAGGATCTTGTATGATGAGGAATATGGTGCCAACCCAGGTTAGTGGTACCAGAGCAGAGGCAGGTGGGGAGGGTCTCATAGTTCCTGTCCATATCACACACAGACACATTGCTTCAGTGCACAGAGCCAAAAATAGCACTACTGCTATTCCAGAATTATTTCAACATTTTCACCCTCTGCAGAAGGTAATACAGTGTATTATTTCTTCAGCTGAAAAAAAGGAAACATTCCTGTGGACTGTGTTTGCTGAGTGATCTTGTCGCAAGAACATCACAACAAAACGTGCATGGCTTCTGTAGATAGAAATCTAAGTTGCACCATAACTTTATCTAAACCTGTGGGATAAAAACACTGATCTTGGTCATGAACTTAACCCTGGTATGTAGGTACATTCTGAGGAACAGAACCCTAGATACCTTATACATATTTCCTTTCTCTCTCTGACTCAAGCACGTAAACTGAATCAGGTACATTTATGTACATATTACACAAACAGTTACAGTTGACAATACAGCCTTACCAGTGCTATTTCTGAAGCTAGTGTTTGTTGTCCACGTGTTTATTTTCCATAAAATTTAATACACATGGGAGTCACCATAACACAAGCCCTGGCATTGTCAGCCTTCAGATGATGTTTTGTCTCTTCCTAGCTTTTGTTATGTTCAAAAAGGTGTGCAAATATCTACCAGCTCTCACAGGATGGCTTTGGGAAAGCACAGGGAGGAATTTCTAGCCTGTTTCACAGACAGGAAAATGTGGCAGTGGAAGAAAGGACCTGCTGAAGGTCATGTGTTCAGACAGTGACAGAAACTGGATCAGAACTCATAACTATGAGTTTATTTCCAGTTGTGTTTTTGTTTTGTTTTCCTTCAAAATCAACGTGCTTTTGAATGAGGTAGGTCAAAGTCGCTGAATTGTCTTCAAAATAAATAACTTGGGAACCTGTTACTCACCATTCAGTACCGACTCATACTGGATTTACTAATATGTATTTAGCATTTATACTACAGGAGAGCTTTGTCACCAAACAGAATGAAAACCCAGGTGCTGCAGCTGCATTAGATTTTATACTTTTTATACTGTGCCTTTTATATAGTGGAAAGCCATCATCGTGTGAGTGTGTTTTTCCCTCCTCTGTCTGGTTTTCTGATGATGAACTGCATTTTGGTCCTCAAGTGATGAAAAGTTCTATCTCTGAAGCAGTGGGGAATCATCCCTTTTCTATAGGGGGAGCATCTGTAGGGATGGGGCAAGGGGTAATGGTTTTAAACTAAAAGAGGGTAGATTAAGACTAGATATAAGGAAGAAAGTTTTTACAATTAAGGTGGTGAAACACTAGAAACCAGTGTTTCTGGAAGTCTGGTTGGCCTGGTGGTAGATGCTCTATCCCTGGAAACACTCAAGATCAGGTTTGACAGGGCCTAGACGACCTTTAGAGGTCCCTTTAATAGTTTCCAGTGCAAACTATTCTGTGAAAGGAGGGACATACTGCAAAAGACCAAATGCCAGCCCTTATCTGGGCCTGCTATTTTTCCTTACTTTTATGTCATCCCATAGAGACAGAATCCTGTCTCTATTTTTATCTCCTTAGCCTGGGTGTTCCAGGCCTCTGATCACATGGTACTGATATGTGATCCTGACATGCTGTTGCAGTTTTGATCTAAGTAGCAACATTTTCTTTTTTTATGTGATTCAGACTGGTGAATTCTGCTTGTCCAGTTGAGCAAGGAAACCAAGGAGATTCGACAAATTAACAAAAACAATTAGAACAGATGGCAAAAGATTGTATCTCAAACCTTCTAGAAACAAGAACCTAACATCCTGATTATATTTCATAGACTAAATGTTGACTGAGTTAAGTACAGTAAGGCACTTTTTATAAACTTATTGACAGTTTTTGTTTCCCATAGGCAGAATTATGGTTTAGCTGGATTAGTAGACATATTGTAATATAAATTTAAGACAAATTTCATAAACAAAATAGGATAATACAGATACTAACACCTGTGCTCTTTAATTTGCAATTACTTGCATGACCAAGGGGGAAATAATTTGTCACCACTGAATTTGAGCTTATTACATGTTTTCCATTTTCATTGAAATTTTATTTAGTTATCTCAGTCCAAAACCACAGGGAAATGTCTGGCCAAGTGAATTGGCTTGTAATGAAAAGACTTGTAAGAAAGTGAATCACATCCTGCAATCTGAGGTAGCTCTTCAGTCTCTTTCAGCTTGTCAGATCTTTCCAAAGTCCTGCTGTGAGGTAAAAGTCGATCAGCACCTGTGAAGAGGCTCTCTATCACCACATGGACAGAAATGGCCTCTTTATTCACCATTCAGAACACATTTCACTTCTACAAGAGCTAAGAGTTTAAAGTTATAAAATAGGAGGATGAAGGGAAGAAAAAGATTTTTTTACTGACATTTTAATGGCATTAAATCTCACTTCAGTAAGATTTTCAGACTTAGAGAGTGAGATAGTGGTAGGAATTCCCAAAGTGATTGGTAAGTGAAATGAGAAAGAAGAAGATGAGGTTTTTACTTCTTCACTACCTTTTAGGAACTGCAATTTCAAGGAAAGTAGCAAACACAAGATCTACCACAAAAAATGTGGGCAGTGTCAGTTATAGGCAGGTTCCATTGGTTCCAGTACACTGTCTGTCAGGTAATGTAGAAGAAACCCCATTTTATTTGTAGGATGGATGTAAGTGAAAAGACAAATTCTGCTGACTGCTGTTTGTAGAGATGAGGAAATCAGGCCATTACCATCCATGCACTAGGGACAGATTTTAATTACTAAGTCCCAGAACACACTCTCAAGGTGAAAAAGGGAAAAAGAGTAAGAAATTGGCAGTTCGAAAATGAGCAGAGAAGCTCTTGAGTTTTGAAGAGCTACAATGTAGGAAATTGTAATGCCATGGATGGAGCCAACAACTACTTTACCAGCTCTATCTCATGCTGGGAATGTTGTTTTTTGGGGGTTTTTTGTTGTTTGTTTTTTTTTTTTTTTTAAGGAAGATCTTTCCAGGAACCTTAAAGGCTTTTGATAAGTTGAACTTGTAAGCTTATTAAACAGCTTAATTTATCTATCTTGATGCAAATAGATGGCATGCTAGAAAAGGCCAAAGGGCTCAGGTGACTATTATCAGCTTCAGCTGATACCTTAATGATGAAAGAGGAGGTGAACAACGCAGTGCAACAGCTGTGGAGGAGAGGATAGGAGAAACAAATTTTAACTAATTTCTAGATCTTCACTAAATCTGGTGGTACTTTAGCTAATTTTGGTTGGTTAGTGAGGCAGAGTGCTGTTACTTGTGCTGCACAAGAGCTACTCTCCACTGGAGAAAGAACACTTGAAAATGCCAAGGTATCAAAATTAATGTTGTTGCAGGAATGTGCCAGAATCTTCATCAAGAAAGTTTAGGTCTTGAATAGAACATGGAGTGAAATTGGAACAAGGGAGAGCTAAACCTGTCATAGGGGAGGGCAGTGCCAAGGTGCCACTTTGAACTTCACCTAGCAAACTAGGAACAGCATAGCATGTGGGTAGTATATACAGTACTGTATACAGAAACCTGCCGGAGGCGAGTTGCTTAGGGAAAATGGAGCAGTGAAGGTGGCTGTTTGGCAGGGCAGTGAGAACATGTTTCATTTCACAGGTACATCAAAAGTCCTCGTGTTCTGGGTTTGCTTTGAATCAAGCACAGCTGGAAGCATAACCCAGATCTTCCACATTGCAAGGGGGTGTTTTATCAGCTCAAAATCTGCTGTATTGATATGAAATGATCCTTCAGTCAAATGTTAAAATTTTGAAATATTTTCTGAAAATGACATCTTTGTTTTCTGATACTTTGCAAGACATGGAGACAGAAATGAGTTGACTCGGGATGGTTGTTTCACCAGTTGAAAAACCGTGAAGAGAGTAAAGGCATGGAAGGCAGCTTTGGGTGGCCATCTGTACAACCACGCAACTGAGAGGTAGCACAGGAGCTTTCAGAGTAACCTGCTCCCCTGGCAGGTCTCCGTTATTTGGTCTGGGGTTGGAGAGCTGGTGTAAAGGTGAAGGCCTGGGCCCAATCTAGTATACACGGAGCAGCTCAGGTAATGAACTGGTTTCATTACCAGAAGAATATGCTTAAATAGAGACTACGTAATAACACCCGAGTCTGATTTCTCATATCTTGGGGCATTTAGGTGTTTTCACAGCTTGGATGTTCACAGAATCACAGAATCACCTAGGTTGGAAGGGACATTTTAAGATCGTCTAGTCCAACCAATGAAAAAAACACAACCCAACAAACACCAACACCACCACCCCCAAATGACCAAAAAACCCCACATACAAACCCCACACTACACCCAAAACACCAATCCACTACAAGTCCATATCCTTGAGCATGTTGACCATGTCAACTCGTCTCTTGAACACCTCCAGGGATGGTGCCTCAACCACCTCCCTGGGCAGCCTATTCCAAAGCCTGTAAAGAAATATTTCCTAATATCTAACCTGAACCTCCCTTGGCACAACTTGAAGCCATTATCCCTTGTCCTATCATCTGTGACCTGGGAGAAGAGACTGACCCCCACCTCTCTACAGCCTCCTTTCAGGGAGTTTTTCAGGGAGTACAGCCTCCTTTACATCTTGGGGGAGAGGAAAATTTTTTGCGTGCTCTGGTTCAATCTCACTGCTTCTGCTGGGAGACCCCATATTAAGAGTCAGCATCAGGAGGGATATCTTTATTAAATATACTTCCTTGGCTGGTGAAGATTCCTTAGCTAATACTAAGTGAGGTCCGGTGTTAGGCATAGTGACTGGGCTGGGAGATAACTGTTGCTGCAGAAAGGTTAAGAGCCAGAAGACATGGTAGGTACTAAGTCTGCATTCATTTCTGGGGCCGGTTGACCTTTAGGTCTGTGGACAAAGTCCCACCATACTACCATTAGAGCTACTGGGAGATGCCCTAATATGAGCCTAGTGTGTGTAATGGCATTAGGACAACTACAAATGGATGTTATTTCTATGGCTCAGTTTGGAAGAAGCTCAGGGTGAAAAGGGCTTCAGGTATTATCAGGTAGGAGGGTAGAAATTTGTCTCAGAGGGCTGCTATTAGAGATTGTGATGGGTTATGGAAAGAGTTGAGCAGGGAGCCCAGGCTGAGAGAAGCCACTTGTCTCTGTTAGCACAAGAGTCAAGCAAGGGCTGGTTTTGTGAGGAACAGAAAGGGAAAAATTGAAAACCCTCATAGTTGGAGCAAGATGAACCTGTATGCACTTCATTTCTGTATTGTTTAACTTTAGGGTACTAAAATTATGACAAAATAGTGTTATGCGCAGAGTAGGGGAGATGATGTCGCTAACTGTACTTCTGCTTTTCAGTGTAACAGCTTTATCTGAGCTTGGTCCCAATGGTAAGTTTGAGGCTGTGTGGAGACACCATGTTAAATGATGTGCTGTATACACAAAGCAAGCTGGCAGGTTGGGATTTTATTTTTCATGGTGTTTAATTTTTGTATTATCATAATTGAAAACTGCCTGCATTGTTTTCTGAAACCTAGAGTGAGGCAAGACAGTTACCAAAGTAACATCATCTTTATATTTCACCAAGTCACTGTAATGAAATTGCCTGGCCCTTAACATCTTAAAAGAGTACCAAAATGGAATTTTACTTTGGAGAAGAAAATAAGTGCAGGTTGCAAGTAGGACAGGATTTTGTGTCATTAAGTGGATTATACTCCCGTCAGAGTACTCCAGATTTTACTTCAGACACAAATCTGAATTTAACATATGGCCCTAGCCCTAGGCCAGGGTCCTATTTGAATTATTCCAGGCTTGTACATAGAAAGCTGTGCTCCAAACATGAATCCAATTACCAGCTGCAGTCAGGCAATTGAATGGCTATAGAAGAAATACTCTAATAGATGGGGGTCTGGGGGTGAACAGGGAAAGCGGGGGGCGAGTGGGGAGAGGACTATGATTTGTGTGGTAATCAAGATGAGAAGGTCAATTGTAATAGAACTGGCTGGTTTAGAAGACAAAGCTAATGCAGGATGCCTTCCCTTCTGTTGAGGGATGCTATCAATAGATCTGCTGCTTTCATTACAAAAAATGTCAGTAACTGAGAAGATGAATATAGGCAGGGAAAGAAGGGCTTTTGATGGATCAGGTGATTAAAACCTAGACTGCAGACGAGCAATTAACAAACACCAAACTGATGACCTGTACAGGAACTTAAGTATAGGAAGAGAGGAACGGAAAAGGTGCAGCACACATGCATGCAGCTGGTTTTGATTGATGACACTGAATAGGCTTTTAAGTGTGTTTTCAACTACTGTGGGCTACTGAATAGAAACACCAAGAATGCCTATTGTCCCCAGAAAGCATGCGGTTTTGTTAACAGTTTTATTGCGATTTAAGCAGCTAGCATTCTGCTTTTCTAGAAGCAGCGGGACTAGAAGTGAATAACAATTGATCACTCTTTGTATGATGACTGTGCACAGTAGCTGTTCAGAGCCTGGTTTGAAGTGTCTGCTGTGTTGGTGCACAAATGCACCCATTACACATTTCAGCTGTTCATTTACTGACAGCAGCCTGGGCAGCTGACACACACATTCCTAGAAAATTGCTTACTTTTTTCGCTTCTATATCTCACAAGATGAGGACTTTTGAGATATCAGAGGGTTTGCTTTCAGCTAGGATTGAGAAAGGTCAGTTAAACGTTCAGTGCGTTCTCCTAGCCTGCAGGTCAGCCTATAAATCAGAAAGAAAAAGGTTTTGGATACTTATGTTTGTTTTACTGCTGTTTACATAATGGATTCTTGAGATATGGCAAATGAGGTAAGATTTCTATCAGTTTTAAAATGCTAGTACTTATCAATTACAAGAATAGATTGTCATAAAGCTTCTAGAGAAATATATATTCAGCTTATGGTTGAGAGAAATGCTATGGATTTCTTCAACTATTTCTGTGATTTTAAAGAGAACGTAGGAAACTTATAGGCTTTCTTGCAAGCATCCACATTTTCCTTTCAAAAGAACCAGCTTTTAAAAAACTGGGGCATCAGAAGTTATAATGAAATGTCAAAAGCTATTTATTCTATAAAAACATATGGTGTTAATGTATCCATCAGTGCTGATAAATCCATCATGGCTTAATCTGTTGTGCTCAGTGTGGTAACAGGACAAGAGACGGCCATCTGCTTACCATATTTGATTGCTGTTTCTTTGCACAAATACAGTCCTGCTTCCAGGACTTAAGAGTGATTAGCTGTAACTTATGGAGCTTGCTGTGGCATACCCACTGAGTAATTATCGGAGAAAGCAATCACAAGAACATCTGAACATGGGGGCAAATTGTCAGCAACTACATTTGTGACAAGTTTAAGGTCTAACAAATCTCCCTACACGTGTGCCATAAGGGAAAGAGAAAAGGGCAGAGTACAGTCTGTAAAGGAAGGGGATGTCTGTTACAGATATTTTCCAAAGCCTACCCTGCAAAAGCTGAAAACCCTGATTTCCTTCCCCTCCAAGCCCCCAAGGCAAAACAGTCCTTGATTAAGAAAGGGGAAAAAATTTAATTGCTCTTTCTTTCACATTCCTTGCTCATTAATTTATTTTTCCAGTATTTGCACAGGATCGGGGATGGGGGCTTTATGCTGTGCCTCCCCCTGTCAGGCAGCTGTGGGGCTGACATGGAGGGGGGGGGGGGCTGAGGCACAGGCACGACAAAAGCTTCTATACCACTGCTTTAATAGATTTTTTTTTTTTGATAGATCAAAAGAGGTTAGTTTGAAAGACCTACTCCCAAAAACCTCTCCACATCTCTACCCTGTTCGGCCAAATGTCCCCTCTGGGATTTTATTCATCCAAATGTTTGTTTACTCAGAGGCAGATTAAATGTATGATGAAAGAGAATTGATTTAGCAGAACAGTCTAAGATATTCAGAACAAGTCCAGTGTGCCTCTTCAAGCACCAATTTTGTCCTATTTTAAGTTCTTAAGTGGGATTTGAGGTTTTCTTAGAACTACGAAGAGTACTTTTTCTTTTTGATTACCTATAGCTATTACCTTTTCCTTTTGCAGCATTATACTACCATCTCTCCATCTGACCAGACCCCAGCTCTCGTCCTTTTCCCTCACTTCTTGCTCTAAGGGAAAATTAAAATGAAACTTCATCTTGCCTGTCACTGGGCTTTGCTCCAAAAAAAGACTTGACTATGACTTTAGAGTTGTATTGGCCTGACACCAAAATTAATTTCTCTTAAATGAATGATGTAGCTTCTTGAAGTGCTTTGCGATACGTAAGAGATTCTAGATGGCATACAACTAACATATGTGTATTTTGCCTGCTCTGATAATGGCCAGCTGTATCTCAGGGTTCTGCTCTCTGTGGTTACTTACACTGAGACTTTTCTTTCTGAAGCAGTAGTTGCTTATGTCAACCAAACAGCAGAGCTGTTGGAGCCTCAACCACATGTAAGAGGACTGCTCTGATGTCTTTTTGAGAAATAAGACAGTCATTTGCAGTGAGACTGTGATCCTGCCCTTTCTGCAGTTCTGCCCACATAAAGTGGGCAGAAGGTGGTGGGGATGATTTTTCCTGGTGTTCTTGGGCTGTATTGTCAACTGTGTTCCAGAGCACAACTTACGAAACCTGGGTGAGTGGCTAGGAGAAAAGAAGACCTTTTTTTATGTGGTTGTTGACTAAGGTGTTTTTTTCTAAATAGGTGAAAACAGCTTTTTCCTTTGCAAATTCCAGAGCATACATTGTATAAGAATCCTCCTTAACAACAGAAACCAGTGCCTAAAGGAGTATATTGAGCCCTGAACAATACTTTGCTCTGAATAAAGCAGGGAGTAAGGGATTTGGGGCTGGGGTGGCAGACTGCAGAACGGCAGGAGAAAGGAAACACACAGTCAAACTGGAAAAAGATAAAACAAGAAGTGTTGCAGTGAGTTTTGCCATGAGCAAGTAGATGTAACTCTTCATGACAGAAGAAACACTTGTGGTTTTCCAGTCCAGAGCAATTTCCTCTGGTTGCCCATATGTAGCCAGATAAGGTCTTGTGTATGTGTGACAGTCTATGCAAGGGTGCAGTTTGGCCAGCAGCCTGAGGGTGACCTGCCCAGGCATCTTCTCTTGGTTAAAAAGGCAAGAACAATTGCTTTTTTGTAATGGGGACAATTCAAAGTGACTAGGTAAAACTAAGCAGGAAGAAAATCAGAATGAAAAAGTAGATATTTTGAACAATCTTCCCTTTGCTTACTTTGTTTTCTCCAGGAAGGTTCATATTGCAAATTTTCAGACCATTCAATTACAGTAAACTCAGCAAAGTCCTCACTGGTTCTCAGAGATTTGACTTCCCAGCAGTGCTGCCAGCTCCCAGCCTCTTTGCAGAGACTTTTATTCTTGCCATCCCCTCCACCATGGCACTACTTCTCCCCCTGCCATGCTCACCTGCTCCCCAAGGAAAAGCATAATCTGCCTTTTTCCTCCTGAAGAGAGGAATATAACATGTGGGCACTCATAACAAATATATCGGATAAATGAATAGGTTTGCCCGATTACCTCTCTATTTCTTCCTCCTCAGCAGAAGATGACCATCTGGGTTCAAATGTTGGCTTCCTCTTGGGGCCAAAAGCAGGAAGTCTGTGTATGAAAGCATCACCAGAGGTGCAGCTGTACAGTGTCATTGCAATTCTAGATGTACAAGGCTGATAAAAAGACATTCCTCATGTCCCTTTCAAAGTACCTCAGGAGGAAGGTGTTTGGTCCTACCTTAAGATCTGCTGTAAGAACACCCAATTAAAAAAGATAGGGAGCTGTTTCCAGGAGCAATAACATCCAGGTCCTGGTTATTCCAGAGTAACCAGATTTTAAATCTACTTAGTGCTGCAGCATATGCTTTTTTTCAGTATCCAGTTATATTTTTCCTACTGTAATTATTATTTAATATATTTCTATATTTATTCTACTTCATACGTTTTTTGAGTAAAGGTTTAATTCATTGTATTTATCTGGTGAAGAGAAGTCACATGCAATCTAGAAGAAATGAGAAGATGGTTTCCCCAGGTTAGTCCTCATTCTTCCTCATGGTAAGCTCTTTTCATTCAAAGCAGCAGAATTTTCATTCTGTGTTGTAACTTGTTGCAGTACTAATTACATCTTTGCTTTAAGGCTGGGGTCACTAATACAGAGTGATTGTGTTGTTACTCTTTACCTTGACTGAGAAGTGGTGACTTTTGTTTGCTGCTGTTGACTGGATTTGTGCCAGAGCCATACAGCAAATAAAATATTATATATCTCCCATATAACCCTGGCTAATTTAGGTCCAAAGTAATTGCTTTTAGAGTAATTGATTTACATCTATAGCCAATATTCCTTGTGTCTTTTGTTGTTTTAATTATCAAATGCTGTGATTGTGCAAGCAATACACGATAAAGACTTCATGTTTATTTCGTTTTGCATCACAGAAAGTCAACAACTTGAAAAGCAGACATTTGCAGTCCAAATTGCATAGGACCTTTAACCTGGCCATCAATTTGACCTGCACAATACAATGCTAGTATGACATTTTTAGGTACAAGCTTTATATGTAAGAAACACACTCTAGTGTGCTGAATGTAAATACTTAGGTCTCCCATTTTATATGTGATCATAGGATTTGCTTTTTGTCAAGGAATGAATTTGTTTATTATTTTATTAAGAAATAACCAAGATTGAGAAAAGACTGCCTGGGGGGTGGTTTTGTGGTTTGGTTGGTTGGGTTTTTTTCCCCACTTCCCTCTTCCTCCAGTAATACTATGATTTGAAGTTGACTGTGCCTCTTTTTGAAGTCTGGTTATTGCATTTAAGGATATAGGACACAATCAGTTCTTCTTAGCTATTTACTTCATCTAGTTCATCACTAATTTACAATGCAACCTCTTCCAATATAGCAAGTTAGTGTCTGTGCCATGCTAATAACAGTGAAAAATGAAGCAGGAAGGACTTGGAAGCTATGGAAGGATGGGAGTTGATGTTACAGTTTTATTCCATCACTGTTGGCTGCAGGATCTGTCTGTGATGACAAACAAGAAAGTTTCCTGCTTATTATCAGTGAGAGAGCTGGAGGCCAGGGGTCCAGCTGGTGGTCAGTCACTTACCACCAATTGCCATCGGTCTGGAACATGAGAGGGCAAAATGTGATAATGTTTTGTGGAAGCCAGAGACAGAATGGAGACCTTAAATCCACAGCATGTAGGAGCTGAAGACAAGAAAGAGGACAGTTGGGATAAGAGAAGGGAGTGAAGCTGATCCCAAAACCTTATTTGAAATACATGAACAGCAAACAAACTGTTGTGACAGTCCGTGCTATCAAAAGAATTGAAGAGAGTGTGTACCCTCAAGTACTTTGTCAATAATCTTATCTGAAATAATCTGAATTCTCACTATGTTAGAAATCATTGGAATCACTATTTAACAAACATTTCTGGAGGGGATTGGCAAGGCATTTCCTCCCATCAGTATCCTAAGTAATCTCTCTTTTGTTGCTGCAAGATGGGAATGAGAATAAAATATTGAGAATTCTGCATCAGTAGAGTATGTTTGCAGCTAAAATTGTCAGAGACACTGAATTTCATCAGATTCCTGCAGATTATGTTTCTGCTAAATAATAAATCTGATACTATTTCCCCCCTGCTTGCCCTTCTCTCTTTCTTTCTTGCATGCTGCAGGTTTTTTGCTGTTTGCACAGAAAAAAAGGATCCAAGTGTAGTTTACGCCAATATTGGATATTTCACAATGGCTCAGTGCAGGTTACTATATAGCCTTGCTGATATTTAATTGCTTTGGCCTTGTAAGTACCTGTTTGTAAGTAACTTTACTACCTCCAGAATTTCCTTCTCTATCCTATATAGAGTCCCTGTCTGATAATTACAACCATATTGCCACCTATTTTGATGTTGAATGAGCTATAACTTTTCACTATTATTATTATTATTATTTTGGTAAATACTACAATTTTCTGCTGTTTCCCATTGCTTTATATTGTAGATATTGTTTTACAAGCTTTACAAACTGCTTTCATAACTGTAAAATCCATGAACCCCAAAGTTTGAAAGAGTCATATAGTGCTTTAAAAAAAGTTATTCTCATTTTATAGTCATTTGTCAGGTAATGAATTTAAAGGACTTGCATACTGCCCTTTCAATGTGTAGGTGCAATTCTTATGAGCATTAATAAGATTTACATTTTCTGTTAACTGAAAATCACATTTTTTCATTTGTTTCTCATTCTTTCAATATATAGGCAACAGGAATCTGGTGTAGGGTAAACGACTATGGTATACAGTATACTTGCAAATTTCTTTAATATCTCATTTTACCTACTTTGTCTTCAATTTTATTCTATCCCAAGATAGAATAAAGAGAAGAAAAAGAGAGAAGAGAAACACAAAAGCATCAGTTTTATCACATCTCTTCCCTAATAACCTGTTACAGGATAACATGCCACATTCTCTGTCTTTTATTTCATAACTAATATGAAATAAAGGGGGACAATAGAGGGACATAAATCTGACTCTCAGTATTGATTACCCACCTCAGAGAAAAAGGCTCAGTGGATTAAAATTCTGACATGGGAAGCCAGGGTCGTTCCTGAGGGAGCTGCTGTCAGAGTGACCATCCAGGCAAATTAGATGATGGCAAATTAGACAATGGCAAATTAGGAGGAGAGATAGGGCTGATGGCATCCAAAGAATGGTGAGTAAGCAAAGAACTGCAAAAAAAACTTAAAGTCCTGTGAACACACCAAAACCAAAAACTCAGCAGAAAAAAAAGAAAAAATTTTGGAATACAGTCTTGAAAATCCTGGATTAAAGAGATTGAATTTCACCCCACAGCAAATGGGTATGTTGTACATGTCTCTGCTGTCTTGGATCAGTACTGAAATTGGCCCTGACATCTGGAGACTGATGTATTATTCAGACTTCAATACTTTAAAAAAGGGGTAAAGTAGTGTTCTTCCATAGTGAGGCAAATCTTTTGTGCTTCACCTACACTTTTGCATAGGCAGGGGTTTCTTGAGAAAGACTGAGCTTTAGAAGATATTTGGGTATGAGTGCATGGGAGAAAACCACCAAGTGAGCTTATTGTTATTAAAACTGAATAGATACAATGTTCAGACTTCAGCAACTCCATCACCTACTCAACACTAAAAGCTGTATAGCTCTCTACAGACTCCATTTAGTAAAATATGCTTGCAAGGTTCATCAGAAACTACCAACAGAAATTCACTGCAAGGCATAACATTTTTGTAGTATAACAATTCCACAGTCATTTTCATGCCTTTTTACTTGATATCATGTATGGCTATTTAAGGGTTGCTTACTTTTCTTTCAGTTCACAGAGAAAAAATATCCATTTGCTAGCTAACTTTCCATTCTTGCCTCAGAGCTTGACTGATCATTTCTTTCATCAGAGGTCATTTCTGCTTCTAAAAATGAAACCTGTGTGGCCATTGTTTGTTCAGTTGTTGCATATTAGCTCCTCAGTGTTTAAAAAGATCTGAACAAATAAGAGGGCTTACCCTACATTATATTACCCTTTATTAGTAGGAAATTGAAGTCTAGAGATTATTATTAAACCTCAGCCACCGAAGGCTACCCATACTCCAATAAAGACCCCTGAAACTGACCCTTGATCAAGATGCATTAGAAGGATTTTACCCTTGTTACAAATTAAATAAACAGTTCTGATGGTATTATTCTTCCTCATAGGCTTTTCATGACATCAGCTCTCCATGGCACCCATGGACAAAGAGAATCAGGTTCCTCTTTGAGATGTAATGGTGTATTAAGGGCCTGACACTGTGCCATCCACTGCTCGCCTGCCCTGTTATCTTTAACCCACTGGTGTATCAAATGTCAAAGGGCTTTTCATTGAAGTTTGAGGAGAAAAAGGACAAGGTTTCCATTAAAATAGAAACTTCACAGATTTTGTTTTTCAAATGGAGGAAAGGCAATTTAAATTCTGCCTTGATGTGCCAGAAAATACAGAAAGAAACAGCTTGGTGAGTCTGAGAGGCACAGATATCAAAAAAGAGGGTATTTGGGTAACTTGACTTTCCACTATTTAAGTCAGGTTTTTATTTAGACTGTATCTAATGTGGAGACACATTTCTCCACTTCAAGGTAGACATGAGGCTAAGGTAAAGAACCCCTAAATTTTTGCAGTGTTTCAAATGGAAATTTCATTTTGAAGGGCATAATCTTTGTGCCAGTGTCACCTAAAAGTAAATAAGTTCCACACAGGGTATTTATTATTTTCTGGGGAAAAAAACCCATAATCTCTATTTTAAACAAATGGAGTTTGTTGGAAACAAAATAAGGATGTATCTGGGGTTTATATTGGTTTTATGATTTTGTCTCTGTGAAGGAAGTTCTGAAGTTTACACAGAGCTACAGTCCTATCAGGAGGTCCAGCCTGGATAACAGAAATTCTTGTCACTCAGGATGACATAAAGGATCATCCCATCACTCTGTTATGAACTCCACCATCTTCCAGTCCTGATTATGAAGATCATGGAAGCAGGAGCCAGAAAAAACAGATGTGCATATTATCAAAATAAATAATTGTCTTTTATTCCCAACATTATTGGTTTTATTTTTCTGTCTTTGGTATGTTGTGATCTTGGGGAAAACATATGGGTCACACACACAAACATATGGTTCTCCAACCACTGAAGGTTTGATTTCAACATCAATATTCAAAAGATTAAATCCTAATTTAGCTAATTATGAAGGAGCCATTATGTATATTTGTTTGGTCAATTCCCATGTCAGCAATTATATGACTTAACTGATATGAATGTTACTTAAATTAGAATATTTTCAAATTTAAAAAAAAATCCAATTCAAATGCTAAAATTTCTAGCAAAGAAAAACATCCACTTACAGTTGTTGTTAGGTTTTTCCAGTTGTTAATTGTCATCACCATAAAAAGAATTGGTTGTATCTTATTTTTCCTATCCTCTGCTTTTTTCTTGTATTGGACTTCATTAATTATTTTTGTGTTCCAGACTAAATCCAATCACATTTCTGACTTTCATGTACACTTATGTAGCCTGTCATCAGAACTCCTTAGTAATTTCTAACTGTACCAGACTACTTGGCTCTGTGAATATTTTCCAGTCCGCTCATCATTCTCGTGGCTCTTCTTTAAACCATCTGTTTACTAACCCTCATCAATAGGAGGATTCGGCTCTGCCTGGATGTCCATGGTCTCCAGTGCAAGTGTCACTCACCCCAATGTCTCCTTTTACAGTACCCCAGAGTACAAGAGAGGGCAGCCTGCTCTCTTACTACCAGAACATGTATTTTATTAGCCTTTAAATTTACAGGATCACAAAACGTATTTTTCAAAGCAGATGGCACCGCTTAGAAATTGCAATGTTTTAAACCTGTCTGTGAAAGAAGAATTTGTTGAAAAATTACTAACAATCTATAAATCTTTATAAAAACAGGATCAATTATGAAGTAACTGTTTATTTTATTGCTTATCTGTGTCACAGTAGCTCTTGATGACATAGAAACTTGAAGTGCAAGACAAATATTGTTTGTCAAACCCTATAAATTGTCATTAGCGGTGCTTGGAAACTTTTCTTTAAAGTGCCTTCTATTAGAAAATAAAATCCTGTGGAAAGAAAAACATTTTGCAGAAAAGTTAACTAAGACCAATCTTTTTTGCAGAAGAATGGCTAAAACAAATAAGCTTGAAGATTTCTATTTCAATGTTTCTGTAATAGCTATTTTTTCTTTGCTTTTCAGTTGCCTTTCTTATAAGATATAGCTTTATTAAGAAAAATATTATAAAGGAAATTTTAATTTCATAAAATCTAAATTTATATCTACTCTACATGCATTTTAAAATTTTTGTTTGGTTTTCCATTTTGCAGATAAAGTTCTAAAAATTACATCAAATGCTACTCTTGGAAATCTTTCATTGCTAATGCTATTGACATTTTGACTCGCAGTTTTGCTCAAGGCTCAAGTCAGGCTGAGAGACTTGCTTTCACAACCTGCTAGCTTGAGAAAATCAGATGTGGGAACTTGAATGTGAAGGGAGTGGATGCTAGAGAGAAGACTTGTTGGAGCCTTACAGTGCAGTGAACTGCCCCCGAGCCCCCGTTTATTCATGGATAGCGTGGCATAGATTATTGCAGTCTCTCTGCAGGGATTAGTCATGCTATGCGCTGCATGAGATTGCTCCTCCTGCTTCTTAGTGCTTCCTCACAATTTTTGAGAGGCAAAACAAGCTTCAGATGTGAGAGTAGAAACAATCCCTTCCTGTGGACAAGGTATGGGGAAATTAAGGTTACACTTAAGGTCACAGGAAATCTAAGGTAAATTCATTATTAACCCAGTTTTTACTCCATTCTTCTTCCACTTCTAATTCGGTTTACAGGCTTCCTCTGAGAGGCATATCTACACATCATTTGAGGCAAAAACGATTGTTTTCAATATTTGTTTGTTAATTCATCTGTTTTTTCCCCTTGTTCTTCTAGGACAATGGTTTCTATAGAAGAATCAGCATTTGTTCCTTCATAATTACCCAACTATGGTATCTGAAATACTGCTGTGAAGATTTTTCTGAATATAAGTTGCATTTTGAATAACAACTGTCATAGTCAGGTAGCGATAAAAGGTATGAAAATACCTTCTCTAGAGGCATCTTATTCTAACAAGGATCATCAGTGTATATTTTTCCTATCTTAAAACTGAGCACATAGATTATGTTAGAAGAGGACATAAATTCTTGCTGCTTGCTATACTGTGTCATAGTAAAATGTTATGTAGTTTATACTTACATTGTATAAATGTCAGACTCTGTCACTATGAAGGAAAAAAGTGGCCTTGTCCCAGGGCATCCTGAACCTTTCTTTTTTTCCTTTTTCTTTTTCTTATCCCTTTGGTGGAGAAGAAAATCCCCTACACCAGGTGACCTTGCAGTCTCAGTGGACCGTGTAGGTAGGACACATCCTGTATTCTGGTATTGCAAAATTTGGTGTCCTCTATATAAATCTCTGCTTGAAATACTGCTGCAAGGTAAGTTGATATGACTGATGAAATGTTGTGAAGCCAGAATGAGTCATAACAAGGTAGTTATAAGGGATGGAAAAGTGCAAATAAATCAAAGCAGAGATATTAAAGCAGTCTTTTAACCATAATGTTTCACAGAAAGCGGAAGGGTGGGGAACACTGTTGGAATTTCTCTTCTGAGTTTTCTGTATGACAGTTCTTAAACTGTCCTCCAAGAAATCCTCAGGTGTTACCATGTGTTCTTTGAGAGAGCTCAGCAGTGTGCTTCTATGTCTCACATTAGTGCTATGTTCAAATCTTCAGTACAGAGTAAAAATTCCTGTACATCCTAATGGAGGGAGAAATCTCTTGTCCTTTTCTTAAGATTTGCTCCTAGCAATGGCATCTGGTGGAAAGAGGAATTAAACCTTTGTGTATAATTACAGAGATTTTACTTAGTGTGAAAAAGTGGGTTTTTTGGCTTTGGACCTGGATTCTTCCATTTAAGCATATCTCTAATTTGGGGGAAAGCTCACTGCAACTTTACAAGTTTTTGATTAACAATGTTGTATTACTTTAGTTTGAGGCTTTGTCTTGCTTAAGTGCTGCACTTAAGAAGGCACAAGGTATGGAAAAAGTGACTATGCACAAAACTCCATATTTATAGCAGTTACATGAATACATTTTTTGGTTTACTGGCATATTTCAAAAGCCACAGCAGTTCTAAGACTACATCATGCTTCAGTAGTTCAGTAATTGTCTTAAGTTTCCTTTTTCTTTTTAGTTTGCTTGAGAATTCTGATTTAGCAGAAAGACCTACAGGACTTTGCTATAAAAGTTGATGTTTGTTGGCTTATTTATACATAAATATACATGTGCACATATGTCACCAGGCTGCATGTGCTTGTAAAGGATGTTTCAATAGCTTAATCTCTGTTTTCTCTTTATCCCTCTTCAGATGGTGGACTTTTGCTTTTATCTGTTTCCTCCTGTAATGAGGTTGGCTTTTGCCATTTGTTAATCTGAGCCGGTTCCCAGCTAAATCATTTGGGGAAAGAATTTGGATCTTCTCATCTTAGATTCTAGGAGAAATGCAAAAAAAGAAATTGCATTAGTTGTGTTGCTATTTATTTCACTTTATGATTTATTTTTCAAAGGAAGTTTTCAGTGATTCCATTTTATTTTTTTATCCCTTCAGAACAACAATGAAATAAAATTTTATATTTTGTATATATGAAGAATAGTCTTTCCAGAGAAGTTGATTTAGGCTTCCTTTCCAGAATCAAATTCTGAATTTAACTAAAGAGGCTTAAAAAGGCCTATGGATTTCATACCGCATTTTCAGTTACTGAGATAGGATGATTAACAAGATGCTTGAGTAATGGGAGAAAGATCTTAATGTGTATATACTATACAGAAAACTAAGAGTTTGTGCTTATGAAGAAACCCATATATTTGGAATTACTTTAGTTGCCAGTAATAGTTTGTCTTGTTTATTATATTGGCCTTCGTGCATTAATACTTCATAGATGCTCATAGTAAGTGATGATTGACAGACGTTCTAAGGTTCTGATTCAAGAACGTATTTTGCCACATGCTGATGCCTATTCAGGTGCAAGTCAAGTACTTTCAGTACTTAAAGCACTGCCTTGGATGTCTTGAAACATGTGCTTAGATCCCTTCATGAATCATGGCATAAATAATATTCCCTTGAGGTAAACTAAACACATTCCTCATTCTTTTAGCAGTGAAAATTGTAGATCTTTAGGCTTTGTCATTCTACTTCTGAGTAACTTTTTTTATTTGTACCAAAAAACTTTCCTGAAGATTATCACCACTGGAAAGAGTACAAAGCAAATATTGGTGCCAGTTCTTTGATAGGTCCTGAACAAAACGTAAACAGGAGCATTAAAAAAAAATTACTTTCCTAATGAAGTTGCTTGGAAAACATCAATAAACAGATAAGCAAATTAAATGATCTTGTTGGCACTTTTTTCTGTTGTTCTTTCCTAGCAGTGTATGGGAAGGAATATATTCAGGATGCCTTAATGTTATATTAGTGACTGTCATTCGAATGTCTTATAAAATTAGGTCAGTAGGTATGTCATGGAAGGAGCAATTTGCTCCTATTCTTTAAATGAGAGATGGAAAAACAATAATATCCATTAAAAAGATATGCTGCAGTGGAAACCTCCCTGCCTGAGAACAAGCAGTGCTTCAGGATGCTCAGTAGCAATTCTCAGGTCTGGTCACACCATGGTGGCAGCCAGCCTTTATTTTGGCCTGCCAGCCATGCCCAGCCTGGAGTGTTTTAATTGCTGGCAGTTGCTGTGCTTTTGTTTTTATGTGTTCCCTCTCTCAGTATGCCTTCCATTATGGTTTGTTGGCAGCTCTGAAATACTGTTGGTTCCAACAGTGATTGCTTTCATAAGAGTCATGAGAGAGTGCA
The DNA here is from genome assembly GCA_004320125.1 of Scolopax mira. Lineage (NCBI taxonomy): Eukaryota > Metazoa > Chordata > Aves > Charadriiformes > Scolopacidae > Scolopax > Scolopax mira. The sequence goes on from BJBW01010008.1 coordinate 30,676, forward strand.
CCTTTAATATTATCTGCACCATAGGTAGAAAGCAATAGTTATCCTTGGCGGCATGCCAGTGAATAGAAAGTGACATTTGAAATGGACACTACGGGTGCATCAAGCAGATGAAATTAAAGGGAGGCTGTGATAGCTAATGAAAAGTTGGTATGGGAAAAGTCCAAGGTGAATTTGCTATTTACAGGCAAATATACCTGGCTGGATGGGGATACAGCTGATTGCAAGTTGCAGTGGGAATAAGGAGCTATCACATGATGAATTCAGCTCTCCCAGGATGGCATTAGTTAGTCCTTGCCTGTGGAGACTCATAGGTTAAGCAACATCATTTCAAGTGCCATCAGCTGTGTCTGGGGATTCTCTGGCTGAGAGAAATTTTTGCTGCTTTATGTGGGCAAAACAGCCTCTTGCAGCTCATTTACAGATGTTTATTAAAAAAAAAGATGCAAACACACAGAGAGCAGTTTTAAAACATTAAAAATCAACTTGGCATCTTACCTTTATTGAAAAGATAAAAAAAAATTTTAAAAATCATCTTAAAATCACAGAATAAGTTAAGGCTAGTTAACTGCATTTACACTGCTCATGTCATTTGCTAGTGACAGCTAAAAGTGATTTCTGGAAAAATGTTTGCATAAAAACAAGGGATCTAAACGGGCATTTTAATAGAGTCTTTGTGACAAGTTCTAGTTCCTCTGAAGTGAGTAGGTTTTTTAAGCATTGGCTTCGGTGTGACCATGAATTGGATTAAATTGAGTCTCTGGTAATACATCCCTACATTCAGCACTGTCCTGGGTTAGTATAGTCAGTTTTTAACACAGCTATTTTTATAGACATTCAATAAAAATTGGTTTTGAGAAAGATAATAAAATTTCAATATCAAAATTTACAATAAAACTTTTATTTTTATTGCAGCCCTTCTGCATTTATTTTCTAGAATTCTCAAGTGAATAATTAGATTTGGGTTTTTAAGGAGCATGCTTTATTTATACACAATCATGGGTCAGTATTAAAATAGGATAAACTGAGGGCAGGATTTCCAAAAATTTCAAGACAATGCTTCCAGAACACAGACGCAAGCTGGATTTGCAAAGGTGTTTGCCAAATGTTTGGAATGAAGGCTAGGTGTGTTCTGGCATTTTAAATTGCTAAAATAAATGCCATCACACTCTTCTCAAGTTTTCTAAAAGCATATTTAACAAGGAAGTTGTGAGCTAAAAATTGACCTGTCTACAAATATTCTAAGGGATGTGCATAGGCATTTGCTTATGCATATATACCTAAAACATATTAATTATCTCTTCTTTGTAGGAAAATCCAGAATAGTTACAGATGCACAGCTTTGCAGTTTCTTGACAGAGTGAATTAAGCCATGTAGTTAATTCAGCAATGGTGTTTTTGTTGGCCTGAGGTGGGTTCTTCCTTCGTGGAGCTGCAGGACCAGCGGATGTTAAACTGTTGGGATTCTGTAAGCTCCTAAAAAAAGTACTGCTTAAAGAAAACCCATAGCCATAGTATTCTAAGAATTCTGCATGCTTATATTCACCATTGGTTCATGTTTTGAATTTTAACACACCAGGGGAAACTTTAGAAAGCCACAATAAAAGCATACAACAATGTTAAAAGCTCATGAAATAATAGCTATCACTATTAGAGCTGATTGTTTCAAGGCATGATATGAAAGGAATTGCAGGTATGTTCATATTTCCAAGCAGCTTCATTCTTCTCAACAGGGACCTTTTGCTACTGAATTATTTAGGATCACATTGTTTGTTCTGATTGAACAGAGTTCAAATTTAGAAACCAGAAGGTCAACAAAAACGAGAAACCGGAACTTCAGAAAAAATAAGGATTTGAGATGTCATGCATTCTCATCCTGCCTTTTTCCTTTGCTTGTGAAACTCATGAGTGTGACTGGCACTTGGGGAAGGACTGCTAAGACTGATGATTTAGATTTGTTGGCCTTACAGCTGGCTCCCTCTTCAAAGAGAAAATGCTGCGACTTGTAGCCTGTCAAAGTGGGAGGAAGACCCGGAGTAACGATGTAACCTCAATATGAGTATGATTGTTCTCCTTTTATTCAAGTTTTCACAGAGTTTATATAGACAGACAAGCAGAGTACATGGTAGTGACAGCTATAGCATTGGCTTACAATTTCTGTTCACACAAATAGAGCGCTCACACAATTGGTGTAAAGTTCTTGTCCGAGCGCAGCAGAGTTTTCCCATCTCCCGAGTATAGTTCTGTTTATCTTGCTTACTCCTTACTCCCTTCCTCATATCTTGCCCATCAAGGACAGTTCACAATCATCTCTGGGCCTTTATCCAAGTCAAAGACTGGGTTGCTCATTGCAAGCAAATCATGCCCCTTTTCACTCAGCCCTTCCTCCACAGTAGCCTTTGTATGCTGTTTATCTAGGGCACTGAGAAGAAAATCCCTTCTTGATTTTCTGCAACCTCATCCTTCCCTGCAGAAGCACGGGAACTCAACTCAGCTTGGTCCCAGAGGGGAAAGGGGAACAATGCCAAATAGTAAGCTGATTTCTGAGCCAACTGCCTGCCAACAGCAAAGAAGCATACAGGGAAGAAGCAGAAGGTGGAGGGTGTTACTTTGGAGCTGCTGCAAAGGGAAGGGAAGCCCCAGTCTCTGGGAGGAGAAGGCTATAGAAGGAGATTTAGGGATGTCTTTCTGGTTTTCTCTTGGTGCTTGGTGGCCATGGGGCTTTGGGCAAGATAAACCACTAGAAGCAAGAATTTACACCTGGCTTATCACAATGTTTTAATGACTGTGGCTGCAACAAGGCATTAAAGTCAACCTTAACAAGGACTAACATCGTTTGCAGGAGGCTCACACAAACGAGCTCTGGGATGTATTTGGGACTCAGGGTTCTAGTCACAGTGCAGAGCAAAGATCTGTGGTGTGATATGTTGCCTCTGCCACACAAAAACTACTGAATTATTTTCAAATACAGATTAATTTCTAGGACTAATTTCTAATTACTTTACATTTTTAACAGAGAAATAAAAAATTTAACTCTAGGTTAAGGCAAACAGAATTCTTCTTGTTGCTTAGGATTTGGGAACTATGTAGGGTGATGAATACCACTTGTCTACAGTATTTCAGGAAATACAGAGACCAATGCAAAATTTAAATGCAGATATTTTCACTGTTACAAAAATGAACTTACATTTACTGAAAAATTGCATCTTACACTGGAAATTGCTAAAGGTATGTACAAGTACAAACTGTTTTGCAATAGCATGGCTGTTCAAATGGAAATCTGTAATGGATTAGCTAAATTTCTTAAGGATATAGAGAATAAAAGGCAATAGAATGGTGTGGAAAGTTGGCAGATTGAAAACTTACACTTAGGAGAAATACTGTTCAAATTGAATTCTATGTAATTTAGAGGACAAGAAGCATATACAATGAGCAGAAGACATAAATTTGTTTTCAGGCAAACCAGGTAAAAGTTGCTTTCATTTGCTTTCTTTGTACAGAAACCAGAGATGCTTCCTTAACATATAGCAAATGGAAAGTATGCATGCTTATTTACAGACTGGAAAGACTTGTGTTTCAATAGAAAACACAAGTGAGCGTGAGTGTATAAAGTGCTTGAGGTTGGAAGTTGCAGTTAGTCTGTGAGTAAAAGGGGAGCAGAGGAATAATTACCTGGGAAAAGTAACTTGAAACATCTACTAAGAGCACTTGAATTGCATTTTCTGTAGTTTCCAGAAGTGTGTCTTTCCTTGTGCATGTTCACTTCTTCTAAATCAAAAATTTTTTTATTCAGTGAGATTATGTGGGTTTTGATGACCAAATCCATACTTAAAACAAGAAAAAAAACACCACACAAACCACCCTCTCTGAAAACCAAACCTTAAGTAATTCCAACTCATAAGCAAGTAGAAATGTTATCTGGATTAAATCAGGGTATCATGATAAGCCTGGACTCATGGCTTCCAAGCAACATCTACTAGCTGTAGGGAAAGAGTCAAATAAGAACATTCAGTCAATGATGCTAGAAAAAGTAGTTCATGATTTCAAAAGCTCAGAAGGGCCCTGAAGTAGCCATACCAACTTATACTTGTAGGATAGGAAAGGTCTGAGGACACTTTCTCTGTGCTCCATATGCTATAGACTCCACATTCAACCTCTGTCAATCTGCAGAGCAGATAAGCTTGCAGGATAAAGGCAGGAGGAGGAAAGAGAAGCAAGGATCTGCTGATTTAAGAAATGACACAATAGAGAGCTAACAGCTCCCAGAGACACACATCTTTGTGAGGTCCTGCAGTGTGCTGCAAACATGGTGGCATGTCTAGTCAGGCCTGCAGCAAAGAGGTGACCTGTTAGCGCAAAATTAGCTATTATAGAATCGATGCCAGTAAAAATCTCCAAAAAAACTCCAAATAGATCAGTTCAAGTTTCTCCTCATTTGTGATTCTTCAGTGGTATCTTAGATTCATGTGGGGTTTCTCTACTTGTGTGACTGGAGGAGACCCAAAGAGAATGTCAGTAATACCCTGATTAACATGAACTCCTTAAAGCAAGGCTTCATCTTTGACAACTGTGATATAAAGTTATTCTTCCAAGAGTAACCAGAGGACAGGTACCTATAGATGTCATCCATCACCTTCAGATCTACTGACTTACTTGCAACCTGCCTTCATAGATTCATTTTGTATTCTTTGACCGTGGTTAGATTATTTTTTTTAGGAGTTTGAACCCTGCTGGACAAGTTCTGGCCTGAATAAGAATTTTCTTCTCTTCACAGGAAGCTATGGAGATCTCATAATTGAGATAAAAACTTCAGGCAGATATGTAGTTTGTGTGTGAGGTTTGTTTGCTTGTTTTGTTTGATTTATTTTTTTTTTAAAGGTAATAAAAATAAAGTAGTGTTGATGAATTTACAAGACTTCCTCAGACCCCTGGCTGTGGCATCAACTTTTTGCTTGCTCTGACGGGTAACATCTCTCCTTGAAAAGGCCAAACTGAGAATGTAAGAAGGAAAACAATGCTGAAAGCAAGGACGTTTGTGAAATAAGAAGCAGGGCATGCCATAGTATTATTTCCTTTCTCCTTGGGACCACTACTGTCATGAAAATTTGAGGCAAGGGCAGCCACCTCCATCTACAGTCTGACTAAATATCTGATAATAATAATCCTATCTCAGGATAGGATTTTTCTGCCATTTTTGCAGATGAGAAACATATAGACAGTATTGTAAAAGATGAACTACTTTGTGGAGTTTGCTACCTGATATCCAGTGTCTTGGGTTTAATTTTTGACTGTCTTGAGTTAATTTTAAGAGCATTAGATCTGGTGATCTCCATATCAGTTAAAACAATAAAATTTTAAGGCACCTCAAGATAATGAGGATGTGGAAATTTGAGCTCAAGTGATTAATCTAAACCTCTCTATCAAGTAGGAACCAGAAATGGTATCACAGTTCTGGGATTTTCCAGTTTCCCTGATAAAAGTCCTGTTCTCACAAAAGTGATGAATGGAAACACGTTTTCGTGTTTTCTTCATGAAGGACAAGTTGTTCCAATGCTGAAGGCACAACACAGCTCTCAGCACCGTACTCTCCAAAATTGTCTGCTTGCAGAAGATCTCTAGCATTTAATCAAGGATTATAACATCTTTCACTCCTTCAGCATTCCCACAAGTGTGACAGAGGCCCAACACAGGGATGCTGCCAGGTGCCAGGGAGTGAATTTTGACTGGTTCCTCCCCAAACCTGTCCAACTTCTGCTGCTACTGGTATTCTGTCCAGCTGAGCATGCTCATCTGATTTTCAGAAATTGGTTATCCCATTGATAAAACAAATGCACAGGCAAAAGTAAAATTATTTATTATCAGTAAGGTTGGGACCTAAAGGGCCCTGCACCAAGCACACGGTGAAATCCACTCTCTGTCAGCTGCTTAGATAACTAGATCCTGTGTTGCTTACTGACATGCTCTTCCTAGGTATGAATTACCTAGGCAATTCTAACTGCTTTTTGAACAGTAAATTGCTGTCTTTGCAAGTGTTTATTTCACATACATTCAATGTAATTCCTTCCAAAACCAGACGCTTTCTAGTTTATTTCACTTCTCAACCTCTTTTCTACTTTAAACACTGCCAAAAGCAGTCTGGATAGGAAAAGAAAAATCCACTGGAAAATGAAAATAAGCATCTGTATACAATCATACCCTCCATCAGTGTGAATACAAGGCACTTGAGTCTTATACAAAGCTGTGAACATTACTTGCCAAATTTGTTGCAGGTGTAGACAGAAGCAAGAAAATACCGAAAGACAAAGGTTAAAACACAGGCATACAAACATTTATGAAGAAACAAATAATTAATGTTATAGCTCTTTTTTTCTATCTACTTATGAAATATTTCACAGCCAATAGCTATTTAGTAGAAAAGATCAGATGGATCAGATGCTTCTAATAGTATAGGTTTTGTCTAGATGTAATTTAAAAAAAAATGTATATTTGCAGGCATGAAAAGTCCTGTGGATTCACTTTTAGAGAAATTAATTTCTCAGCATATTCCAGCTTGCTATGAATTATGAGACTGATATCCTGGTTTGAGGTAAAACAGAACCTATTTTCTGTTTTGTAATTTTATTTTTCTAGCTGGGCCTCTCCTAACTAAACTCTGAAATTAACAGCATGTTGTTCAGAAGCTGTTCACTTTCAAAGTGATGAGACCTGATTATACCAAGGAATGGTACACAGAGAGGCCCTTGCTTATACTTATTGGTACAAAAACCAAGGTCAGGTAATATCATTATTTGCTCCTTTGGAGGGTTAGAAGCAGAAAAGCGAAGAGGAGTCACACCTGTTGGGAGGAGCAGAAGGACAGATGACCCAAAACTGGCCAACTGATCATCCCATCTGCATCATTCTCAGTATAAAACTGAGGCATCAAAGAGTCAACTCTCTTTCTACAATGGCCAACGTCCGAGGAGGACCCTGTCTGTTCGTCTGCCTTTGATCCTGATCCAAGCATTCCTGACTCTAGATCAAAGATCTAGCTCCTGGCCATCACCAAGCCCAGTCTGAGACTTTTCCCCATGCCTGCTGGTGACGTGATCGTCATCCAGCACTGCAAGAAAACTACAATATAGTTGCCATCACAGAAATGTGGTGTGATGACTCACACAACTGGAGTGCTGCAATCAATGGCTACCAACTCTTCAGGAGGGATAGACAAGGAAGGACAGGTGGTGGGGTGGCCCTCTATGTTAGAGACAGATTTGAATGTCTAGAAGTTAATAATGGGAACAGCGTAGAGTGTTTATGGGTCAGACTCAAGGAGAAGACATCATCATGGGAGTTTATTATAGACCCCCAAACCAGGACGTAGAAGTTGATGAAACATTCTACCAACAACTGGAAGAGCTCTCTCACTCACTAGCCCTTGTTCTTGTGGGGAACTTCAACTTCCCAGACGTCTGCTGGAAATATAACACAGCAGAGAGGGAACAGTCCCAGAGGTTCCTGGAGTGTGTGGAAGACAACTTCCTAACACAGCTGGTGAGGGAGCCAACCAGGGAAAGTGCCCTACTGGACCTGTTTCTTGTTAACAGAGAAAGTATTGTGGGGGATGTAAAGGTTCAAGGTTGTCTTGGTCAGAGTGATCACAAGATCATAGAGTTTTCACTTCTTGCATAAGCAAGACAAGGAGCCAGCAGAACTGCCACCTTAGACTTCCGAAAGTCAGACTTTGGCCTGCTTAGGAACATGGTTGAGAGTGTCCACTGGGAGACAGTCCTTTAGGGCAAAGGTGCCCAGGAAGGCTGGTCATACTTCAAGGAGTAACTCTCAAAAGCGTAGGAGAAGGCCATCCCAAGTCCCATAAAATGAGCTGACGGGGAAGAAGACTGGTCTGGCTAAATAGAGAGCTTTGGCTGGACCTCAGGGAGAAAAGAAAAGTGCACAACCTCTGGAAAAAGGGGTTGGTTACTCATGAGCAATATCAAGGTGTAGTGAAGGTATGTAGGGGAAATATTAGAAGGGCAAAATTAACCTTGGCTATCAGTTAAAGATAACAAGAAGAGTTTTTTTCAGTATATCAATAAAAATAATCAGGCTAGGGAAAATGTAGGCCCACTGCTGAATAAGGTGGGTGCCTTGATGGTGGAAGAAACAGAGAAGGAGGAGCTGCTGAATGCCTTCTTTGCTTTGGTCGTCACTGCCAAAGCTGCCCCTCATGAATCCCAGATCTTGGAGACAAGGGGGATGGTCTGGAGAGAAGACGACTTTCCCTCTGTTGGGCAGGACTGGGTTAGAGACCACTTGGCCAAACTAGACATCCATAAGGCCCTGATGGGATGCACCCACAAGCGCTGAGAGATCTAGCAGATGTTATTGAGGAGCCACTTTCCATCATTTATGAGAGGTCTTGGAGAACAGAAGTGCCTGAAGACTGGAGGATTGCAAATATCACATCAGTCCACAAAAGGGCAAGAAGGAGGACCCAGGGAGGCCAATTAGTCTCACCTCTGTCCCTGGGAAAGTAATGGAACAACTTGTTCTGGATATGATCTCCAAACACACTGAAGATAAAGAAGTTATTAGAAGTGATCAACATGGATTTACCAAGGGTAAATCATGCTCGACCAATCTAATAGCTTTCTATGATGTTATAACTAGATGGCTGGATGAAGAGAGAGAAGCAGATGTGGTTTACCTTGATTTCAGCAAGGCTTTCGACACTGTCTCCCATAACATCCTCATTAGAAAATTAAGG